>CANTFL010000971.1:0-120992 GCA_947650285.1 Hyaloperonospora brassicae | reverse complement strand
ACTTAATTTATTAATATAACAGTTCTACTTTTACCCTACCTACGCTTCCTCGCTCGCCACGTGTACGTCCGTCGGGGCACCCAAATCCCTTGCGTTAAGTTACGCAAGGGTGTGCCCCGTTACATATGTACTTGCGCAAGGGATGTAGGAAGTAAAGTAAAAATATTGGAAAAAAGTAAATTATAGTGAGTGTTAACTACCCTTCGTTGTTAGCCCTACAATATGCAGATGATGACCAACACTGCAACTTGACCCAGTCAAGTAACACCTGGCACACATCCAGCGTGCCGATCACCGTGTGTCATCCCTGGTCCCATATGACGTCCGTATGTCTTTGTCTCACCTATCATCTTCGATTGAACTTCAGCTTAACGATTTTCTATCGCAGTCCCAAATGTCGATATTTCGCGTCCTGGTCCCACCTGTCAACTTGTTAGCCAATCAGGTGCGGTTTCCCTAAAGTGTAACAGGTCTTGCAGTCGCATCTAAACTAGCGTAACATGTCAGAAACTATATCTTCGAACACTCCTCCTCGACGTCGTCCCTGAGTCGCCTTCAAGTTGAAAATCTTGTGCAGCATCTCCATTCTCGGGGCTGGCAACGACTTCGTCAGGATATCGGCCATCATGCTCTTGGATTTGACGTATTGGGGCACCACATTTCCGTCACGCGCGTATTGGCAGATGAATTTGAACATGATGCTGACGTGCTTCACGCTTGTTGTGTTCTTATCTGCCTCGAGTGCTTGATTGCCGCTTGGTTGTCCTTCCACATAGGCATCGCCGTGCACACTTGCTGCTTCAGCTCCAGCAATAGCTCTCTCACACCCAGCAGTTCGCGTCCTGCTTGAGAGGCGGATATGAACTTTGCCTACATAGTGATCAGCGACACACCTGACTGCTTCTTAAAAGACCATAGAACAACAGAACCGTCCATAGTGAACACACATCCAGACACCGACTTACGGTCCGCCTTGCTAACAGCAAAGTCTGCGTCGCTCCAGCACTCGATCTTGACCCTTGATGAGTCGGTCCGTTGCCGTTAAGGTGCAACTTCAAGCTCTTCGTCGCCTTCAAGTATCACGCGATACGCTTAGCGGTCTTCCAATCCTTGGTGGTAGGCTTGTGCGTTTGGCAAGTCGCTTTGTGAACTGCAGAGTAGATATCGGGCCGCGTGCACCTTGCGATCCATAGCAAACTACCAACCAAAGACTGAAAAGCGCTCAAATTCGGTTCGCCACTTGCACCTCTCCCGGATAGATAGTCCGCATAATCGTTGTCGTCCACATTTCATATGTCTCCGATTGGTGCTCGAACACCGTTCGCGGACTCCAACTTAAAATCCCTGAGTAGCACGTCAATCATTGATCCAGAACGTATCCGTGAGTGTCGTCTAAAGAAATCCTGAGTCCAAGAAACTTCCGAATGACACCCAGATCCTTGATCATCAGTGTCTTCATCCCCGCAAAAAACTTATCAACCGCGCACTGCTTGGTTCCTGTGACCAGAAGGTCATCCACGTACACTTCGACGATGGTTCATTCTTCGCCTATGTGCTTGTAGTAGAGGCACATGTCCGTTGTATACTGCTTGTACCCATTCTTGATCAACTGAGAGTGCAAAAGCTTGCTCCGGAGTCCTCCCGCTTTCTTCAATCGGTATAGCGATTTCTTCAACAGCAGCACGAATTTATCAGGATACTGCACTCCACAACCTTGAAGTTCCTTCTTGGCGACTTGCATGCCTCTCTGAAACTTCATGAAGATATCCAGATTATGCTCCTTCTCTGCCTTTCCGTAGGCGTTAAGAACATCCCCATGGCGTGCCGGCACGTTCCATATTCTGGAGAGCCCCAAAATCAACTTGACGGTCACCAAATCCATCACTGCCGCAAATGTCAGATTGTAGTCAACCCCGAAAACTTGCTCGTTTCCGCACACAACCAACCGAGCCTTGCGTTGCTCGATGTCTCCGTTTGCATTCGTCTTCGTCTTGTAGACCTACTTGTTGTGCAACACGTTTGCACCCTTTAGTGGCACGACAATATTTCACACATCGTTCGACTTCAAAGCATCCAGCTCTTCGGTCATGGATACGAGCCATTGGTCACGATGCTTGCCTTTCATCGCTTCACCGTGATGTCTCGGATCTTGCCTGATGACAACATTCACGATGTCGCGATTTTACGCCGAGGTCTTATCCGTGGTCCCTTTCGGTCGACCCAAGGTCGTCGACCATGTACCATGACGCTCTCTGGTCCATGTAGTCTTTCTACCCTTGCGAACTTTCTTCGCACGCCTTTCAACACCTTGAAGCACGCCTTTCACAACCTTGATGATAACGGCGTGGCTCCTCCTAATGGCGAAACCGTATCAGGGAATGTCTTCCGTTCATCCTGGTCACCCTGTGGTGCTTCAACGCTTGAACGTGTTGGATCACCACGACCACCTTATCCACTGGGATGTACAACTTGTACCCCTTCGTTTATCTGCCTCGTCCAATGATGATGTACGCCTTCCCTCGCTCACCAAGTAACTTGTTCTTCGGGTCTCTTTGCGCAGTGCATGTCGACCCAAAAGCCACGATTTCCGTCAGCACGGGAGCCTTGTTTGACAGGATCTCACTGGGCGATACACCCCCAGAGTTGGACATGGTCTTGCTTCGATTTAGTATGTACGAAGAGTACTATGCAGCATCACCTCAAACGTGAGCGGCATTTTTAAATTCAAAGATCATACTCCACACCATGTTTATGATGGTGCGGTGCATCCTTTCAGCCTTGCCGTTGCTCGCTTGGTTTCTCGCCTTACTTAATTGACGCGAGATGCCTTTCAACGAGCAGAAAATGTCAAGAGTCTTATCTTCGCCACCTCCATAGGTGCGTAAGACGTGAATATTTCAATTGAACTCGCGCTTGAAGCTTGACATGAAGAGCTTGAACTTCAACGCGATTGCATCTTTCGACTTTGCCAACAAAAACCCGACAGTAAATTGATTGGTGATCGATGCAGTTGACCATGTACCGATTTTCTAAACGATCTAGGGAGGTCTTGGGACCCTTGAGATCTGAAAAAATGACACCCCCTGTCACGTCGGTTGTATAATTCGTGCTCGTGTCTCTCTTCTACTGGACTCCTTTGGTATGCTTTCCCTTGGCGCAGGCCAGACACTTTTAGCGTGTTTAATCGGTCAGTAGGATGCCTAATGCCGCATCCTTCGCCATCTTGACGTTTGTGTCGAAACAAAATTGTCCTAGACGCCGATGAAATTCCACCAAGGTACCACACTGAACATCTGAATCGGATTCACATTCAGGCGATTCGATGACAGTCATCATTGTCTCTCGTGGTGGCCTGGAATTAAGACCGCTGCGATTCGTCACAGTGACAACCAAAACGTTGTTGCAGCGTTCCACATCCATGATGGACGTACCACCCATACCGGATGACTACACGCGCCTCCCTCCTCGGTATTCGAGTACGATACCTTTAGACTCGACTAACCCATAGGAAAGGATGTTACGCTCGAGGTTATCCGCGTACTGAACATCGAAGAGTATCACTGTGTTCATGAGTCCAAAAGCAACGACTTGGATGTCCCCTGTACCTTGTAGGTGATCCGCAGCTCACTTATATCGGTGTCTGCGGTCAAACACTCACTTCTAGAATCGGTCGGATTGGTGAGCAGACTCGGATCATTGATAATGTCTGCTCAAACCGCTGTCGAGTATTCATTATCCAGACAAACTACACGCACCATGGCCGGCCACGAAAACAAATTTCGCACCCGAGGGCTTCTTCTTCAATTTCGGGCATCGCGACCAGACGTGTCTCACTTCTCCACATTTGAAGCAAGTCCGGGTGTCAAAGCGTGGTGGCGATGGTCTTATTTTGGATTTGACCTTGAACTCCTTCACAACTTCGACAGTGTTCACTACATCGCGCCCGAAATAATTTGAGTAAGTGTCCACCTCCGTCGATTGGGAAAATTGCGCCAATTATACTGCTTGTCGCAGGTAGTCGGTGCGATGGGTGCCCAATCTGGACAACATCGTCGTTCACATGTGTGGGTCAGCATAATGTACGATGTTGTCCAGAACAAGTCTACGCGCGTCAGTTTTTGCATCGTAAGGCAGCCGTAGTTTTCAAACTTGACATGAGATGATGGTAATAGCACGCACTCCTCTTCCTGCATTGCCTGGTAAGATTGGACAATGTAGCGCGGTGAAGGTTTGCGTACCATCAACTCGGGTCGACTAGCTTATAGTAGCAGACGGATCAAAGCATTGTATGACTGCAATGTATCTTGAGGACTGAAGACAGGAGCGCTTGTTGTTAGTAAGCTACTTAACGTAATGCATTTCACAGTAGCGAACAACAAGCTTTCAACTTCTGGTGCATAAAAAACCTTTCCTACTATTTTCTCCTAGTCTTAACACGTCGACTATGCAGCGTACTAGCTTCGCCATTGACAAAGACGCTTGCGATGAATAAGTCCATTGGTAAATAAACGAGATGTGTGCAATCCCATTTACATGCAACTTTTTTCGCTGAACAAGTATGTTAATTGTAACGGGGCTAGAATAACCCGTACTCAGCGTACACTATTTCTAACGCTTTGAGGAAGCTCAAAGCCCAAGTCTTAGGTGTTAAGTATTTTTAACTCTGTTTATATTTTGTCTTTTAAAATCATCCTAAGTACGAATGGTTCCCTTGGACTCATGGGAACCACTCAATCTACGTGTCTATATCTTACTGGCTAATAATGGTACTGAGCCCATTAAACCAGCTAAAATATACGACGTACTACTTTCGCTACTTCGAAAGTAACACCCCTACTTAAGTAACATGTAAACTTAATCGAAACTACTTATGTAACGGGGTGGCCCATTACATCACCCCCTTCTCAAGACAGCACTCACCAACCGTGAGTGCTCAACCACAAGACTTTAACGACTCACAAGCCAAACGATGACTGAAGACGCAGACGCCAACAAAACAGCACTCCCGCGCACAATCAGCGGGAGTTTGGTCGACCGCGTGATGGATCAGCACCTGATCCCTTGGGCGCTGTATGACTTGTCCGGAGCTCGGTCTCCGGACTCTCTCGAAACGATGCAGGACTACTTCCGTCGTTTCTGTGGGTTGCGCGGAAAGAGACTTGATGGAATCTCATACGAGTCACTCCAGCGGTCATGGTGTGCGTTCATCCGGCGGTGGAACCGGATGCATGAAGACGGAAGGAACTTTCAGCAGTGGCTGGCCCATCGCGAAGATATCCACGCCGATCATTCCATCGGTGTACTGCGCGAGAAGATCTGTGAAAACGCCTGGAACTTAGATCGACTCTGCTACGTTCACGTGCACGAATCTTGTTACTCCTGTGACTCGGTGCCTCGTCCAACTCGCGAAGCTTGGAAACGACACGTCGCTGAGTATCCACTCAGCGATTATGAACAGCTCTGGATAGGACGGTACAAGCGCAGCTTGGTGGAGCGCAAGACTGCGGTTAATCGTGGCGCGTCACGCTGGCGACACCACTCGCGTTCTCGAGGTCGTGGTGCCGTGCAATCGCCACGACGTTCTCGTTCGCGTGATCGTCGCGATACACGCTCTTCGCAACGTTCTCTTCGTCGCTCTTCATCTTGTCGTCGTGGTGAAACGTCACCACGACGTTCTCGCAATCGCTCTCGGTCTCGTAGTCGTGGTGACACTTCACCACGACACCGTCGTCGTGCATCTCGTTCTCGCTCACCACGAGAACACACAGGTCGTCGACCAAGTCTACACCAAGCGTGTGCAGGGACTCGTAAGCCCGAACGAGGTCCGGAACGTCTCGAAGAAGCGAAGAGCGCGGTTCCCACGTATCCTGCTCGGGTGGAAACCCGAGCCAACGTACACGATACTTGCGCGCGGTTGGAACCGCGCGCTCATGGTGTCGCGACGATGTCGTTTCACGACGAGGGTCCTCGTGACCCAGTAAACGCTCCACAATCCAGCGCTTCTGGCCTTCCGCGTCCACAAGCGGTGGTGGACCCTCACGATGGTACTGCTGGCGTCCTGGTTGCCCAGGACGATGTAGATGCGGCTGTGAACAAGGCTGTCGATGCCCAGCTGGAGGCTGAAGCTGCCCTTGACCGAGCTGCGCGGGATGAGAGAACAGCGAACGAGATCCGACAGTCGAACCGCGAGCTGCTTGAACGGATGCGGAACCTGGAACGCCAGGTTCTTGGGCACGCGCAGGCTGGGACGCAGCCGCGTCCGATGTCGCTGGTGCGTCGAGCAAGGCGAGAGGGAAGGTCGACCTATGAGCCTTTGACTCCGAGGACGGAGCCAACCCGTGAAGCGTAGCTGGACGGTACTCCTTGAGCCGCCCGACGTAAAACGTCGGGTGAAGTCGCAGTGACGAAGGGATGGCCAGTGTGTATGCTTCGCCGATTGCCTTGAGTACCGTGAATGGTCCGATGAAACGTGGCGCGAGTTTGCTCGCGCCTAGATTGGTTACTGCTGAATCTCGTAGGCCTTCGGTAGATAACAATACACGATCACCTTTCTTGAATGTACTCGTGTTCTTTCTTCCACGTTTGTCTGCATTCGCTTTCTGTTTATCCACTGCAGATCGAAGAGTATCGCGTACAAACCTCGTGATGGCTTGACGTTGGAGTATAAACTCTGACACAGCCATGTCATCAATTGGTCGCGCCGATTCAATCGGCGCGTAGTTAGCTTTAGGGTTTCGCATACTCGAAGAAGGGTCGATCAGCGTCTGTGTAGTCCATT
This sequence comes from Hyaloperonospora brassicae, assembly GCA_947650285.1. NCBI lineage: Eukaryota > Oomycota > Peronosporomycetes > Peronosporales > Peronosporaceae > Hyaloperonospora > Hyaloperonospora brassicae. Next base: position 114,214 of record CANTFL010000971.1, on the reverse strand, counting down.
GAGCTATCGGGGACGCCACGTCACGTGGCGTCGAAACAGAAGACTTCGCCTTGGAATGGTTGACAACATTCGCGCTCAGAATACCGTGAGCTTCACTCGATCGTTGTTTATCGTTATCACCCCCCGCCAGAGTGGAGCCACGAAGAGCCGTGGGTTGACCCACGGCAAGAAGGGTAGGTACACGAGGATGACGGGCCGAATTTGCAAAAAATGGCGTCAACCCCGTTGACGCGTGAACCGCGTTGTTGAGTGCAAACTCCGCGAGTGGCAAAAAAGCACTCCAACTTGTAAAGGACGTTGCGTAACTTCGAAGAACATCTTCGAGGACCCGATTAACTCTCTCTGTTTGCCCATCCGTTTCCGGATGGGCTGCTGTCGACATTTGCAGATTTGTGCCAAGCAACTCGAACAATGACGTCCAAAAAGCAGATGTAAAACGAGGATCACGGTCCGAGACAATGTTGTCTGGAAGACCGTGATGGCGAAACACAGTGTCAATGAAGTGCACCGCGGTCTCAGCCGCGGTGATCGTTGCATGAACAGGCACCAGATGTGTCATCTTGCTGAATCTGTCGACAAAGACCAGAATACCCGATCGGTTTTGGCCATCTGGTGCAAGCCCGAAGATAAAATCCATTGAGACTGAGCTCCAAGCCTCAGCTGCAATTGGCAGGGGTCGCAGGGGTGCCTGCGACGATGGTGATGGCTTCACGCGCTGACATACTTCGCAGGTGCGAACCCAGTTGCGAACCCACTTGTACATGTGGGGCCAGAAGAAGTCGCGCGAGACAGCCGCGAATGTCTTTTCGCGGCCCAGATGACCGCCAATTGGGGCATCATGGTACTCGTGGATGATACGAGCACGCAAATCCAAGTCATTCGCAATCACAGTTCGAGGCGCATCGAATTTGTCGATGCTATATAACAGCAAATCACCGTCCATACTGTATCGTTGAATGTGATCACGCTTCGTTCGCGAAAGAGCTCCCAGTGCAGCATCGCTGGGAGCGCGCAGATAGGCAATAATGTCCGCATAATCTGGATCGTTCGCGTAAGCCGCGACAATTTCATCGAAAAGGCATAACTCGGGTGTGACCCGAGTTAGATTCAACGACACACACGTCGCACATCGATCGTCTTCATCGTCGTCGTCAGTTGCCTGACGACTCAGTGCCATACGAGGATCGTAATCTGGGCGTCGTGACAGTGCGTCAGCAAGAATGTTGGTCTTGCCTGGCTTGTAGTGCACGACGAAGTTGTACTCGGAGAAGAAAGAGAGCCACCGTGCCATCCGCTGTGACAGGTGTGGGCTCTTCATTGCTGTCCGCAGCGATGCATGATCAGTATACAGGGCGAACGTGCGTTCGCCCAGTAGGTGGACACGAAACTTGATGAGTGCGTAGCGCATCGCTAGCAGTTCCTTATCGTGAACCGGATAGTTCTTCTCTGCCGGCTTCATCTGTCGTGACTGATAGCTCACGACTCGTTCACGGTCCTCGTGATCGAACTGCATGAGGGCGCAACCAATTGCAAAGTCACTTGCATCACACACCACGTGAAACGGTTTGGTGTCGTCAGGGAGTATCAACACTGGCGCCGACGCCAGGCTTTTCTTCACTGCGTCAAAGGCTGCTTGATGTTCGGGACGCCACGACCACGTGGCGTCTTTCTTCAGAAGTGACGACAGGGGCTGTATAGAACCGGCGTAATCCTTTGTGTACTTATGCAAGTAATTAGCTAGACCGAGCCATTGACGTAACTCCGTAGGGTTCTTGGGTGTGGGCCAAGAACAGATTGACGACACCTTCTCTGGATCGGCTCGAACACCCGATTTACTCACGTAGCAGCCCAGCACCGGAATCTCCGGTGCACAGAATACACACTTCTTCAAGTTTGCATATAACTTGTTATCTCGCATGACTTGAAACACCTGCTTCAGGTGTTGAAGGTGAACTTGGACAGCACTGAGATTGCCCTCAGCGCGACTGTGGACAAAGATGTCATCGAAGTAGCTAGGAGCAAAGTCTCGAAGCGGTCTCAACACTTGAGATACCATGCGATTGAAAGTGGCTGGTGCGTTCTTCAATCCTTGTGGCATCACCAGCCACTCCCAAAGCATACCACTCGGGGTGCTCACCGCAGTGAGTGGTATGTCACTCTGTCGCATCAAGATCTGGTAGAAGCCATCGGTCAGATCGATGGCGCTGAAGATGACGCTACCTGACATGGAGTTTAGAACCATGTCTTTCCTGGGGATAGGCGTTTGGGCAGGAATAGTGGCATCGTTGAGCTTGTTAAACGTATGCACTATACGCCAGCCTCCCGTAGCCTTCTTCACGCAGAAGGTTGGACTCGAATGGGGAGAGACACTCTCACGCACATGACCGGCCTTGCGACGACCTTCGAAGAATGCATCAATAGCCTCGACTTGGTCTCGAGGCAACGGCCACTGCCGTGTCACACAATATTTCGATCCTGGCACGAGATCAATTTCGTGCCGCACGCCACGATCGGCAGGGAGTTCGGCCGGAATCTTGTCCGGGAACACGTCGGCGTACTCTCGTGCAATGTCGTAAACAGGGTTACCAGACTCGCGCAGAGCCTCCCAAGATTGCGACGCAAATCTTTCTTCGCGCGCTGATTTCTTTTCAGCGCTTCGAGGGCGCGTCATTAGCTCCTCATTCGGCTCATGAGTCACCTCGTTGGTGACCAGACATACTTGTTCCACCGTGCCTCCCTTGAGGTCGCGTAGAAAATGCTTCCAGGAGAGTCCTGGAAGGCTCGTAATAGATGACGCGTCGCGAGGTGGACTCGCGACCTCAATGTATTGGCGCCTTTGTGGACTCCCGTCCACGTACACAATAGCGTGAACACATTCCAACGCTGAGTTCTCGTAGCTTGCGTCCCCATCGTGCCTCGAGTCCATGCTCGAAGCTGGCGAACCGCAGTCAGGTGTTAAATCTGCACCCCCCTCTAGACGCTGGATGTCCTCATCCAGGACGTCGAAATCGCGCGACGGGAGTATTCCATACTCGTCCGTCGACGCATGATGCGGGAGCCCCTGCTCTACCGCCACAAACTCGTGTGGGAGCCCCTGCTCGACCACGTCTTGCTCATGTGGGAAACTCTGTTCGACCACAGTAGGCGATGATGGGAACCCCTGTTCGACCATCATATTCGCACGTGGGGACTCTTGTCCATCCACGTCACACTCGGTGGCGAGCCCCTGCTCGGCCACGTCTTGCCCTTGTGGGAGCCTCTGCTCGACCACAATGGGTACAGGTGGGAAGACCTGTTCGTGTTCGACCACTTCTCTCTCGTGCGGGAACCGCTGTTCGACCGCGTCGTCGTTGCGCGGGAGCCACTGCTCGTCCGCGTCGTCATTACGTGGGAGCCACTGCTCGTCCACGTCGGACTCATCGCTGCAAAGCGAGGAGGCATCATCACTCGTGCGTAGGGGCACGGAACAAGCGGTACAGAGAGGGCCATCGCTCACTCTGTGTACCGCCGGTGTCGTGGATGTACGATCCACGACTGTAACGTTCGGCCAATAACTTGGAGACACCAAGAGATGGGTGAACACTTCGCTGACGTCGAACTTGCTTCGACGTCTCACTGATCTGGCTAACCAGTCGATCTGGGGCTTATAGCGTGCCAACCATGGCATGCCCAGGATGCAATCGAATGCATAATTCATTTCAATCACCAAGAAGTTGTCGTTACTGCGAAAGCCGTCAAACGTGTACGGCAACGACACTTCGCGCCGCGATACGCGGCGTGGTTTCCCGTCAGCGAGCTTGACAACAACTTGGCCAGGTCCCTCGTGGACCTGGATGCTGGGTGGCAGCATTGACACGCAAGATTCACGGAAGAAATTGTTTGTCGCTCCTGAATCCAGGAGCGCTCGTAGGGGTCGCCGGATACCGGCGACATGTAGATTAACAATAATCAGGCGTGAATCACCACTCGTAGTGGTGGCATTTGACCGTGCACGCAGCACAGATGGGCTGGGAGGTCGGGCTGCCACCGGTGGACCCGGACCTCTCTTCAAACCAGTAGGGCGCCCTGCACCTACTGGTCTCGTCCGTTTTTTGGACGACTGATCGGAGCACCTCCCTCATGATGGGTGTCCGACGCATGCACCGACATCGGTGCTGGCGCGCGGCATTCAGCCGCGCGATGTCCCGGCTTTCGGCATCGAAAGCAGATCATCTGACGTCCGCCTCGGACGTCGCCCTTGTAGGCTGTAGCGCGTCGTCGGTCACCCGACGACTCAATTGCATCGATCTCCAAAGGTTCCGGGCCCGCTGATCTGACAGCGGTAACAACTGAAGGCTTGGTATAGGCCTTGGTGACTCTGAAATCCTCACGGAGAGCGATAGCGAAAGCCTCCTCCAACGTGGCAGGCTCTGCTCGTTCCAGCGAGAGGCGAGTCTGCCCTTCACGCATGCCATCGACAAACACGTTCACTTGTGTATACATGTCCATGGGATGCGTGACAATACAAGACGCCAGATGTCGAGCCATCTGCACGTAGTCGCGCATGGACATCTTACCCTGTCGCAGGGACAGGAACCTTGAACGCACCAACTTCTCTTCCTGGGGCGGCTCGAAGGCGAGTCGAAGGTCACTCTGGATGGCTTCCAGAGTGGGGAACGCAAACTCGTCAACAACGAGTTTTCCCAAGGCCCACTCCTTGGCTTTCCCAGTGAGACGGGAAAGAAGGAAATTGACCTTCGCTTGAGGAGCCTCGAGAAGTCTCGAGGCGATAGCGATGTCGACCTCTCGAAACCAACGAGACAACGACAAGCGTTCTTTTCCTTCGCCAGAATAGGCGGAGGTCTCCATCTTCACGGCATCGTTCCGTGAAGTCCGCGAGGGAGTTAAACCTCGCCGATGGAATTCGGCGAGCTCGCGAGCCATGTAGTCGTGTATGGCGAGACGCTGTTCATCAGGAGTCGCTGATCTCATCAGCGACACAACAAATGCCTCTCCCGATATCGCCGCGAGGCGATTTAGGGCATCCCACTCAACACCAGTGAGATGGGGAAAAGTCGCGTGCTCCAGAATCACGTCTGGAGCGTCAAAGTACGACGAATCGCTCATCCCAAACTCGGGCATGGGAAGGACTACTAAGTGCTACCAGGTGTAACGGGGCTAGAATAACCCGTACTCAGCGTACACTATTTCTAACGCTTTGAGGAAGCTCAAAGCCCAAGTCTTAGGTGTTAAGTATTTTTAACTCTGTTTATATTTTGTCTTTTAAAATCATCCTAAGTACGAATGGTTCCCTTGGACTCATGGGAACCACTCAATCTACGTGTCTATATCTTACTGGCTAATAATGGTACTGAGCCCATTAAACCAGCTAAAATATACGACGTGCTACTTTCGCTACTTCGAAAGTAACACCCCTACTTAAGTAACATGTAAACTTAATCGAAACTACTTATGTAACGGGGTGGCCCATTACATTAATGTAACACGTCCTATTCCTCATATTGGCTACATGTCAGCACTCAGGATTGCGCGTACATCAGCAACAAGGATGGAAAGCGACGACGAGAAGCAGATAACTAGCAGCTTCGTCGCGAAAAGATGGTACAGTGACAAAAGCGACATCATTAAAGATGTAATTGAGTACAATCGATAGTGAGACCGGCCGTAGCATGTTGTCTCAAGTGATGAGTGACGTTACAAAGCTGTGTGCACACAAGATTAATATTCGTTCGTGGTGAAGTTTGCCCTTTCGAATACATTCGGCCATCCAACAATTTTTTTGCCCTCCTGTCAAGTTTCGGGTTCATCTGAACGTCTCGTAGATATGCAACTTAAAAACCAGTTTCTGTAAACCCTGCATATTATGTAATGACCATGATCTCCGGCAAGATAGTGACACATGTAACGATCCAAATGTAGTTATAAATGAAGGCTTGTCCGCCTCCTAAATGAACTATGTTTAAGCGCTCAAAAGGTTAAAGCTCCAGTTTTTCTGCAGTGAGATTGAGCGAAGCAACCTCATTTCATCTTACATGGTTAAACTGAATGATCGAGGTCACGAAACGAAGCTCGAAATCTTGGATGATGATTGTGTGCGATTGTGTGTCACTTTCCGAGAAAGCTTCAAGCTTATAAGCCATACAGAGACCGTGGGGTTGCCGTAATGGCACGTTCCTGAATCCGTTCATTGGTGGGGTCCTCGTCGTGGCTTGCTTTCTCATTGGAAACAACGAGATCCAAATGGTTGGAGTCGGTATTGCCTCGAGGGAGGATGAAGATAATTGGACTTGGTTTTTGAAGATCCAACTCTCTTACCTCCAACAAACTCTAGTACTCGTGATATCGGATAGACAAGGGACTTATAAATGCGGTACAGTCAACTGTACCAGATGTCCCTCACGTTTTTGCTCTTGGAATCTAATGAAGCTTTTTAAACAGAAAAACAAGTCAAAGAAGTTGACTAATTTGGCGTGGATATTGGCTCGCTCACCGACAAAGGTTGCGTACGAAAAGGCGGAATAGGACATCGTCAGATTGGACAAAAATGCGTTTGTGTAGCTTCAGGATGCTGGCACTAAAAATGGTCAATAGCTCACTAACCATTTTCAAGGTTCAACACCTTGACATCCAATAACGTGGAAGATATATACAGCGCGTTCAAGAGTATTTAAAGTCTTTAAATATCTACTGCTTCATGGAGATTGAGCGTTTCTGGCGAGCAACTGGGCTTAAATAATGAGTAAAGTAAATAGGTGGGGAGTACTAACTCCATATGCATCTTGCAAGGTAGATATAACACTGGCCGCTGCAAAGTGTGGTGAAGTTAACGTGAGAACCACCTCATGCTTCGTTGTCACGATCTGGTCAGGTTTGGGGATTGATCCAATAAAGCTGAAGTTCAGTTTTGTGACAAAGTTAATTGATGATCGTGTCGGTACTTCGAGAAATCTAGCTCTTCATGCGTTCATGCTCTACTTGCGCTTCGGCACACTGAAAATCTGCCTAAAATGATAGCGAATCTTTACAACTCGTGGAAACCAAAGACGTTCAAATCAACCTTTTCTGATAGATCAGAAGATCAGATTCTCTCGCTCGTTTATAAAGATGCCCTGATAATACGTTCGTGCACGACCACATCAATTTTAAAAGAGAAAGGGCGTTTGAAGAATCAGCGGGTCTTATCTAAACGAGCAACGGACGAAATGGATCAGCGCCAAACCAGAAGATGTGGAATGTGCAAACATTATGGTCAAAATTGTTGGACCTATCCAAGCGTAGTCGCATTATTGAACTTTACGTCGCCGCTATAACATTTTGCATACGGATTAGAGGTTTTTCTACCAAGACTAGGTTTTCCGGCTGAATATACACAAAAAAAATAGAAATTTTTGGACACACGGAGGTCAGCTATCATGGCGTAGGAAAATACACGCCTTCATAGAATAGAACTCCGCCAAAACGTTTTAGTATTATCCGTAAAGGGTGTATAATTTCGTGTATAGTAAATAGGCTCGGCATGTTTTTGTATTTCCTATCTTGTGGTATTGTTTTTTTTATTTTTAATTAACGTGGTATACATTTATGTAAACCCTATACTTTTTATGATCAAGTTAGGACAAATTAGACACAAGGTATATTCGACAATAATTACATTTACAACAGTTTACTTTTGCTACGACCAAAGTATTTGTCTTAGTCGCAAACCCTTCCTTCATTTGTATTAAGCATACACCTAGCAGCACACTGAATATCAGTGTTGTCAATGAGAGTTGGCTCCGGACTGGTAGTCCAGTAAGTATAGATCGGTGCCCTGTTACACCTGAAAGCACTTTGTAGTCCGTCCAATGGCCACAAGTGCATCTCCCAACAGGATCATGTTGGACGATGCAGAAGGCGAAAGCTTTCACGGAGTTGCGTGAAAGGCACCTCTATATGAGAGATGTCAAATGGAGTGCGATAGGACGAATGTGCTCGATCGTTGGCAAAGAAGCTGTCTGGGCCATGCTGTAATCAAGGAATATGGACCTGCAGCATTCCGTCATCAGCAAGTTCTTGAAACGAGAACAGAATAAGTCGAGAGCGGAGGTGAACTTGTTGCGACAGCAAGATCATCAGCGGAATAAAATACTGAGACAGCAACAGCCTCAGTCCGCATAATTCAACGCGTCAGCGTCGGCGGGACACTGAAGTTAGAGATCTTCAAGTATGGAAGAATCGAGGAAGTTTCCGTATTTAGATGCTTCGTCAAAGTGGACGGTACCATCAAGGCCCGTAGTATCGACGTTGATCTGATGCCAATTGCACTTGATCAGTCATACCTGGCCTGGGATGCCAAAACGTGGGTCCTGAATCTCAAGTTGCACGGCCCAGATGTGTTTGGGTGGCTAACAATCTTCAGGTCCCAGATAAACGAATGTTTGAGCCGCCCATGATAGAGCTCAGGACATTACATGAGCTTTTGAAAATTAACAGGAGAACTGTAAGATTTACGCCTACGCCCAACATGTGCAATACCTTGCAATTTGCATGGTTGAAAACCCTGTGAGTGAATTAGCGTTGATCACAAATTCATTTAGTGCCTTGCATATGGTCCCATCAGAAACCCTCGACCCGCGTAGGGCTGAAGCCATTTTAGAAGCGATATCAGCTGCAACGCAGGAAGCCTTAAGTGTAGAACGGACCCACTTTACGCTTACTCCCTATCCGATACAGAGTCGACCAGCGGCCGGAGGTCCAGAGCCTATGGACCTCTGTTATGTCGAGATCGAGAATCCTCGCACTTGGACCTAAAAGCGTACGTAGAATTGCCATCGCTACTACAATTTCGGAAACTACGCATTAAAACACAGTGTCACCCGCTCAGTACCGCGAAGTACTGAGAAAAGTAAGCATCCACCAGTTAAAAGAAAGGGATCAACAAGGGTCCGGCACTGTTGTAAAGCCGCAACAGCGAGATGCAGCGTAAAAAATCTCTAGATCTGTAGTGTCGGATCGCCCTTCTAATCCATGGAACCTCAAGAGAATGTAAACCTTTTGACGAAAGTTTGTCCCGACACACAGTCAATCTGTGTCTCTGCACCTGGTGATGAGAATTTTCTCATCACCTTGAGCTTCGAAATGACAATATAATTGTCACTCCATGCCCTAGTAAACCGTAGGTATCGAACAGTTCAGTTGGACGCCAGGCACAAGAGGTTCGTACGATCAAGTTCGTAGAACGCAACGTCGATATTGACGGTGCACCTAGAAACAGGCGCATCGATAACAGTTAAGAAAAATGTAGTAGGAGTCCAACACACATTAGAAAAAGAGCTGTACGATGATAATCATCGATATGTATGGCAAATTGGATGTCATCCTGAGATCACTCTGGCTCAGAAGGTACGAGCCAAGGGTGAGCTGAAAGCATCGATTCGTGAAGATGCCTCCTGCTTTTTAATCAGGTGTCCATCTGATGAGTCTTCTTGAAGCGGCTACAAACGTGTGGATGTACTACGAGTGAGTGCGATGGACTCACTTGTGGTAGGGTCGTCAGAGACTACCACAAGTACGACTGTACACGATCGCAGTGTAGCTGATCACTACACTGTAGAGCAATCTCCCGGCTACTGTGCAAGTACACACACGTGACGCCGAAGGTCCACCACTCGAAGAAGTCAAGTGGAACGGGACATGGACGCATGCCGGGAAGGCAGCATCTAGTAGAGAAGAAACCGTCTGCCAAGAGCCGGCAACACGGTGATCCTAGGTCGACTAGACGGTCGACCATAGAGGATGTTTTCCTGACAGTGGTTGAGCAGCCACAGTCAGAAGACGCTGAGGGAAATATTACCCAGCAGCCTGTGGATGCGACTTCCCAGGAAGTTGCTAAGACATTGAATGTCTTGGTCAATGACGGAACAAGAGTAGGCGTTTATACGCTTGATATGATTGCGCCCCCGAAGGTAATTAGGGTGACAAGTCAGTTGACAACGCTAGAACCAAAACGATTCTTGTGCAATTTGCATAGTGGCAAATTAAAGCAGATCTGTGTACTCTGCTACTCATCGCAGAGGAGGAGTACGTCACCGACATTCGGTCGGCCACAGTATTTACTGAGAGTGAGCGGGTTCTCAGCAGTTCATCGGTGGACAAAAGTGCCCTCGATGAGAAGACTCAGATCGAACGATACACGTCTCAATCCTGGGAGTCGCTTCAGGCAAATCCTGTATATGAAGATTTGATCGAATTCAAGGATGTATTCCTTGAATTCGTGCCTAGCAAGCTGTCGAAGGATAAAGGCACTCGACACGAGATCGAGCTCAAACCGGGCTTGAAGTACTGTGTCATGAAGCAGTGGCCACTGCGTCGTGAATAAGTACTATCGATCGACAAATTCTTTGCCGATCGCTTTGCAGCGAGCCATGTCATGGAAACATCTTCACCTCACAACTCTCCTACCTTCTTTGTGCGAAAGGCCACAGGAAGATTGTGCATGCAGTCACAAATTTATTGCTGCAACGAACGGTACGGCTCAGACACCAATATCAACGAAGGATGTAAGAATTGGTGGTATGTAAAAATACCATGTCATTTCAATGGATCTAATGGATGGTTTCCATCATATTCTCATGCGTGAACGAGATATCTTGTAAATGGCAGTAAGCACGTTTAGCGGGTATTGCTCATCCGCAATACTAATGAATACTCCTGCTACATTCAACTGATGTGTGACAAATCTGTTGAGATCGGAGCGGTATTTCGCAACAAATTACTCCGACGATATATTCATCCATAGATGACATATGCACTAAGAGACGGACGCGTTGGTGCAAAGAAGACGCGTTTCTCGGGCTCTCACACGTATGCGCAAGCGCAAGTTGATCTTCAACCTCAAGAATTGTATATTTTTGGCTAGTGAATTACGACTTCTTGGGTGCATCGTGGGTAAGAAGGCGTACGCTATGATCCCGAGAAGATCAAGGCAATCATCGACTGGACTGTGCCAGTCCATGTCAAGGGACTTCGTATGTTCCTTGGGCTAGCGGCGTACTTACACAAGTATTCGCGCAACTACGCCGAGATGACTGTGCATCTTTCTTTTTTACTCAAGAAAAATATGAAGTGGTCATGGAGCCCTGAATATCAGCGTTTTTTTGAAGGTATCAAGCAGATCTTGATGCGATTGCCCATTCTTGCGATTGAAAAACAGGATAGATCATTAAATGTGGTATGTGAAGCCACCGATTACGTAATTGGCTATGCTTTGATGCAGTATGACAAAGACGACGCATAGAGCATCATCTGCTATCAATCGCGTCAGCTGCAACCGGTTGATCGCAATGATCGAGTGCATGCCAAGGAACTCCTTGCCATGAAATATGCTCTGGCTAAGTTTCGTGTCTATCTCTTGGGAGACATACCGTTCATCGTATATAAGGACCATGCGTCACTACGCACGGCCGTAAACAGTCCACACCTCTCGCGAAGAATGGCGAGGTGGATGTCTTTCTTCGCGAAGTATAACTTCTCCGTCGAGTACAAACCAGGACGACTTAATGTCGTCGCTGACGCACTTTTGCGCCTGCCCGATTCCGAGCCGGGCACGCGACCTAACATCGAGGATAATCCCACTTTTGCGACACTTACGGCCAGTGTCCCGTCTTCAACGTTATTTGACGACCTAAGAAAGGTCTACGAAGAATATGGGGATCTTCTGCGCTTGATGTATCATGTGGTGAATCCAACTCGTATATCGTTGAAAGATGTATCGACTTTGTACCGTTCCTCATCGGATCGGTGAAAAAGGCACAACGGGTTGCTGTACTATACAGCCGTTGCCGACGACACGCCTCATGTCGTCGTCCCCGCTCATAACAACTTGCGCTTGTGCATCATGTATGAGTGGTACGATGCCCCACCGAACCGGTGGCTATCGTGGCAGGGAATAGACTTACCTTACGTTTGTCCTGACTTTTACTGGCCCCGACAGTATCACTTTGTGTGCAAGTACATCCGTGCTTGCGAGGGTTTCCCTTTCAGCGAGTGAAGCCTCACCCTTCCACCCGAGAGCGTTTGCAGCCTCTGTCGGTCCCAGCAAAGTGCGGGTAGTCCGTTTCCATGCAATTCGTCTTCGGTTTCCCCGAAGACGACCACAAAAATAATGATATTCTTGTAATAGCTGACCGGTTCATCAAGATGGTACATCTAGCTTCAGTACTCGATCCCATCACTGCACACGAAATTGTGCGTGTCTTCATCAACGCAGAGTTTCGCCTCCATGGCTTTCCCCGCGAACTGGTCTCGGACCGTGACCCTCGGTTCACGGCGAAGTTTCGGCAATTTTTTTCGAACATTAGTAAAACGGTTGAAGCTGTCAACTTCTGATCATCGCGAAACAGATAACCAGACGGAACGTGCTAACCGCGTCTATGAAGAAATGTTTTGAGGGTACGCCCACTAGTGTCCAAGTTATTTGAATTCTTGCCGACGGTCGATTTTTCCATATAAAACTCCGTGCATGCGTCTACAAAGTATACACCTTTCAACGTGAATTAATTCCACCACCCAAGCATTCTATACCTGATACAGAGAGAATTTATGAGTAGCGATGAGGGGCCAGCTCAAGTAAAAACTGTTTCGGCTATTGCTGTTCACGTATCGACGCTCACACCGATAAGTTTAATGCCGATGTCGACAATGTCGACATCGAAAGATACAAAGCCATAAGTAGATCGAATGCTGCTGGTGCATAAGACGATGATGACGATGCCATTTATATAGCATAGTCAATGCTGTTTCGAATCAGATATATCATAACCTTGTTGAAGAAGATAATGACCTCTTTTTAGTGCGCACCAAATGACACATCAGCGAGTTAGTAGACAACTTCCTGCTGACTCGAGAAGAGGTACTTTGTTTTGTTCAGGACTCTATTGATAACCAGTGGACCGCCAAAAACGGAACTCAGACAACAATGAAAGAGCAAATTATATTATGCACGGTTAACGACCTAGTCCTACTGTCTACTGTAAACTGATATTGACATGCAGTCACTTGTGACGGCAGTAGTAGCCTACTACCCAAATACATTGATCCTTTTTGCGTATTGCACCGCCAAGGCAATGCACACACGATGTATTGCCTCGTATATGCGAACGCATTCTACAATTTATGTTGGGCGTCTCTGCCTGTACTATAAGTACGCGGCCTCTTACGAGAATGAAGACGTTCGGCACGATCAATAATGACCAGCAGATTCTTGTAATTGAGAACTAAACTCGCGAGTTCGTTTTCCATTGACGCTATATCGCGAAAAGCCGCCACTAGCCTGTTGCGCAGGGTAAGACGCTCGCGTTCTTTCTCAAGCTATGCGAACGCAAAGTTTGACCGGTACTTATCCCAAGCGGCCCGACGACGTTACCCGGTCGTCATCAAGTCATGACGACGAAGGAAATCGTGCTGCACGTCCTTCCTTAACTAGATCAGAACGCGGTCATAGCGGTTAGAGAACTCTTGCAAACCCGGCGGCTGGGTTAGACCAGGTCTTTCCTTCTCCACCAGAGCCGCTGGTCGACTCGAACGGTGGCCGACGCTTTCACATGGGGCGTATCTAAAGGCATCGCGTGCGGAACGAGAAGCGGAAAAATTCATTGTCCGCTGGCGGGGAAATCCATCTTTGTTTGATGGCTGAGGTCCTCGACCCCAGCTGATGGCAGTTGTTGGAGGTCTCGTCGAACAATATGACGAAGATCATCCGATGTGTCCTCGAGCCCATAGGTAGACACGCGCTTTTAGAACTCGCTGCCGGATTTCAAGATCGCAATCGATTCACGCATATCACCCAGAAATGTAAGCTCTTTTATAGGGCGAACTCAGCGAATACAATTCCTTCTGGGCACGCCTCAAGTAGTTAACCAATCTCGCACGAGGGTCACCCCATGTAAGGCAAGAAATGCCTGACTCACACGACAGTTGATGCAGCCGATACCTTGCACCGGTAGGCGTTCGTTTTCTGGACTTAATGCGTACCGCATCAAGTTTTCGGAGCCACGTTTCACGTCTTAAATTTATTACATTTTGGATAAACGCGTATCACGCCGTTAAATAACATATTAGTATCTCGATTTTTTTGCTATTATACCATCGATACGTAATAAAGGGTCAAGATATAAGTCCCCTTCAGCGCGATAGTTGCCCTCTCTAGAACCCAGCCCATGAAGCACTTTCGCATCGAATAATGATATTTGACGGAACTGGCTTGTCTCTTGAGGCAAGCTATTGATAATACGATCGAACACAAGCCACGTCTTAGTCTAATCACACTTCAATGTAAATTCAACTTCGTCGACACGCTCGTGAAAAGATGAACGCGCTGGCTGTGATGATGAGTATCCATACTCACCCTTATAATCTTCATCTTCGTTGCTGCATAGAATGTGTTGCAAGTCGCGAGTCTTTTTGTTTCGTAAATACTTTAATGAAGACTGAGGCTAATACACCGCGGGTGATTCGGGTGCCTCTGAAGTCTTTCCCAAGTTAGACAAGTCTGACTCTCCTGAGTAGATTTCCTCCACCACGGATTCATCGTGTGCACGAGGTGTGATACGACGTGCTCCTGCAGCAAGATGTGCTGCGGGCGTATAAGAAGAAGCGTACGACGAACTGTCTGCCGCGAAGGCTTGCTCAGCCACGCGCTGTACCGTTTGTGAGTCTCCGCATAGACATGAAAACTATGCGTGGCAAGGCCAGGTATAAGTGTATATGACCAAGCAAGTGCTTTCTATCCCTTTATTGCTTACGGGAGGGACTCGTAGTTGCGCTAGTCATAAATTGACGATGGATGAAGGGGGAGATGTAACTAAGTATCCCGTCACATGAAATAACCGTTTTGAGAAACATTAATAGAGAATTTTTTTTGAAAAGTCTTTTGACAATATCACTAAATACAGAGATATTGTTGAGATGACTCAAGGGTCTACTCATTGGTTGACATTGGACTTAAATCAATAATTTAATCGCTGATAGACGTGTCCAATGGCTGGTGAGTAGTCGTCATCGTGCATTTAGTCATATTGACAAATTAAAGTTAGGACAAATTAGAACAAGAGTTAAATGACTTTACTTTTTTCGATAAATTAAGTCTTTATCTTAGTCGTTTCCCATTCCTATGTGCAGTGTATAGAGAAAGCAGGCCACTAACCTTCACTATTGTCAGTGAAAGTTGTATTCGTACTGGTATTTTAGTACGCAGCAATCGGTGCCTCGTTACAGTTTCACTCGCCATACCTACCAAATTTTGGTAAGCATATAGGTTACGATTCCCCTCTGCAACAAGCACAACTAAAATAACTTGGGCTACCCTTTCATCAATAAGCAACGTGTAAGGCTTAGCAGGCCTCTTTACGATAATATTTTGCAGATTCGAGACAAAGCGCACGATATATAGGTATGGGAACCGATCTGACGCAATCATTAGACATTTTGCAAGGATTTGTTTTAGTCCAGACTCAATTAAATTGTGACCGACAAGCGTATCTCTCACGCTATTAGTTACGAGCGGTAGATAGGTATAGCAACCACAACGGGAGCTAAAATCAACTCCAGACTAATTTCAACATCTAATGTGCTTTAGATCCGTCCAGGCAGAGCAAGATATCTTAAAAAAGCAGCGTTAGCGGTTCAATATTTAATTTTGTTTTCTTTGCCGTCATTGCGCAGATGTAGTATGGTTTAAGGGCCCGCTCTATGAATCTCTACCAAAAGGATTGCAATCACTCATTTTTTACGATATCCATTGATTCTGGCCTGTATTTATATTTGAAAATTAAAGCATTATGAGACTACGTGCCGGCAAATGTGATACAGTATATCATCTATAAAAAGCTTGTATTGCGATCGCCTGTTAATGTAATAACAATAAGATTTATTTATAGCTTAGATTTCAAAATATATACAGTAGTAGCCTATTATCGAAGCAGATTGTGCAAAATTGGCTAAGCGAAGTCGGATGTTCTAGAATGAAATGTCTGAGCAAATAGATATCTGATACTAGGGAAGATAAAGGCTCTACACAGGGGTAAGGTGTAACTACAATATTGTCGAAGGTTACCTCGAGACCATGTTCGACACGGCATCTACAATGATCAGTATATTTTGACATTGCGGGGTGTAATCTAGCAAATTTTGGCTGTACATACCGACCCTTAAACTTGTAAAGGCGCTAATAATGAGTGGCTATTAACAGGCGATTTATCGAAAAAATAAATATATCACCGTCAGGCGCCTTTCCGACCTTTATACAGTGTGCCAATTTCCATAAAGTGGATGTGAGATTACATGAAAAGGAAAGTCGAAGAAGATATTGTCCGGCGTGCAAGAAATATATAGCATTATCAGACACCAAACACAATAACGGCACAAAAAATTAGAAATTTAACTGAGAGTAAAAGGTATGCAGCTGAACCTAGAGGAGCCACGGATTAATATTATTCTTCCACAATACCAGCTACTTCCGTGATTTGAAGTATCCAAATTATTCTTCATGACAGCAAACTTACGCAAGATTTCTTTTTTAGCAATACATAAGAAAATTGAGGTGATTGATTTCTAGTGTATTAACTACTAAGGGTCCATTAGCGACGACGTCTAATTTACCACAGAAAAAACATTCAATATAGGCAGTCCTTCAATCAGCATCTGTACATTCCCCTCTTTATTTGATATATAAACGTTTGAATGAGTAGTCTTAGGCTCATAAGCTGCACATAATAAGTGAGAAGGCTTGCAAATTCTATACATCACTCTAAAATTTCTAATTTATAATCAACCCAGTTACGAAGCTATGTGTACGTCTAAATTTTATTAGCAGCAATATAAATGGGAGGAATGCAGCTTAAGGATGATAGGTCCTGTGATGTTTCTACATTCCATCTCCCACTGAATCGAATTTCCAATCTTAGCTGGTATAGGGTCACACACAGTTAATGGTCATTATAAATATAATTGTATATGTCACACAGACCTATCGAGAGTTATTAGGTGTTTGCACTGTGATATGCTAGTTGTAATAACTTTCTGATCATGAAAAGAGTACCTTGTTGGTCATGGTACTTCAATCGTTTTTGTACTAGGTACGTCATCCGTTTATGGCTGGCTGATGGGTCATTGAAAGTTACCATTAATGAAAGGATAACTAGAACGAAATACTGGTATCAACGTACTGACAATCGTACGAAACTCTCAGCAACAATAGAGGTAGTCAGTGTTCTTTTACCTCACGTAAATATGCATAGAGGAAGAAAAACTAGTAACACGAAAGATTTTAGTAGTAGTAAAAAGAAACACGTCATTGAATAATTAGGTCATATACCGCTTATTATTGATTAGTCTAAACTTTGTTCTGTAACGGAAAAATTAGTATTGTGACGTCTACATACCACCCGTTACGCGCGTCAAGCAGCGATTAATGATATAATTTTATTACTTAATCAGCCGGTGAGTACAACTATTGAGACAAAGAAACGGTATCTAAAACATTTTGTAGTATTCGAGGAAAAATTCAAACATATAATTCCTTATTACCATTTTGTAAAAACGATAATATTATGTAATTAAATAATCCCATTTCAACACCTACCTTCATTACTAATTGTCCCAAAAACGACTATCTGAACTGATTGTCTACCCGTTGAGCTCTTTTATGATATGAAGCACTCGTTGGGTCAAGTACACTCAATCTCGACCAAGCGATACATTATAAGAACCTAAATGCAGCAATCAACGAAGAACGAACGGCCCAAGGCTGCACGTGACAACGTGCGAGACTGTTTTTCGTCTTCCGCGCATCCTTCACCTACAGCACATTTCGCTGTTGGTGCAAGTATTAATGCTTCACGTGCCAATACTAATTCTAAATTTACAGCTCATGTACTCTAGTGAGTCAGGTGGTGTGTCAGACTCGGGAAAGATTATCACGACGCCCAGATTATCCGTGGAGGCTTAGAATGAACTTTAGACTAAAAAGGTTTCACATAGGAAGATGTCCTATCAGTTACATCGTATCATGTTTGGTTATGATAGCAAGTAGGATGAATTATCATCGACGCCGGCTTTGCGCACTCGCAAAAGAGCAAAGACGCAATGTCTCGCGCCATCGTCAAGCTGCATATAGTGGAAACATTACTACGGGAGTTACCACGATATATGCAAAAAGAGCAATGTCATGCAGCAAACCCCCAAGATCGAACCGTGGCGTTATCCAGTGTGGTTTATTTAGAGATTGTATACACATACACGCGAACATAATCAAAATATATGAATTCTGGAAGGCTTTAATGCCTCAACATCAGCGCAAGTCACTTTCGCGCAAAAGTACGCTTCTTTCTCGATGCATTCCTTAATCATCGGTGGCATAGCAGCAACCCCAAACACAATTTAATCTCGCTGTTGCAAGCTTGTAATGCGTTTGCTCGCACATTCAAGGACATTGTGTAATGAATGGCATCAAAACATCAATATGGCACACATTAGAAATGGAAAACGAGCTCCGACCGGTGCATGATTATGCAACAGTTGTATATTGATGCTGATATTTTTAGTCTTAGTGGGGTGACTAATGTGGAGTTGTGTTTGCAATTCGCAACGCGCTCATAAATCATTTCGTTATCTATGTTTGCCCTGGGGCAGGGCTACATCTCGTATGAGACGCGTGACGCGATCGTTAATTGTTAATCCGTATAGAAGCGCTCGAGGCGCGTGATTCACGTTGGCTGACTGCAGCATCGGATGAGCATCATCAAATCGCTTTACAAGATTTCATACGTCAGACATCATCGGGGATCGAGGCTCTCAGCAGTCATATGAGAAGGGTTTTCTCGCCAGAGCACAAGTTAGATTGCCCACTTCCCTATCCGCTTATGGTTACCCGCAATACGCTCAACATAAAATCGTGACAACTCTGCGAGTCCACCAACCCCTAAGCTACTGGCAAGGAAACAAGGTCTATATTAACTTTCGGGCCTACGAGAGACAATCGATCGGCAGAAGTGCGTAGTATAGAATTTGCTTGAAGCACTACACTAAGAGATTACCGTCGTCACCACTATCGGCGGCAGCTCCATCGTGCTGATAAGGTGGGTGTCAGGTCGGGCTATGCGTGCTCCCTGCTAAATAACGATCAGATGCGTCGTCTCTGACCCGACGAGCTGGCGACGGCTGTGGCGTAAGAGAGACTTAAAGAGCAAGAGATGCACTACGAGTCAATTGTCGCCACTACTTGGCGGCGGTAGCACCATCATGCTGATCAGGCGTGTGGGTGATCGGATATTGCAATATTTCATCTAAAGACGATAATGAACGTTGTCATCTACGCGACGAGCTGTCGAATGCTCGTCGCCAAAGCGGGTTATTTAATATTGATCCCAGGGGCTCGGTTCGTGATTCCAAAAATCTGCCAGGGATTCTATAGCGTGGAAATTGTATTCATTTTATAAAGAGAGCGCATATAGAAAGTACGGGAGAAGACGCATCAAATAACACGTAGGAATTGTATCCTACGAGAGACCTTAATTTCATTTGCGCTATCTTGGAGATGCAATTTGCGATACGGGACAATAAACCTCGACAGTAGCTTACTACATCTGAAATTTGTAACTGCAAGTAAAAGTAAATTTGTCCTAGACAGTAGAACTACGTAAGCACTACTGAACACAATAACATTTGCTCTATCATTCTCGTCAGCTTTTTATTTATGTCGTTCCAACGCGTTGTCGACGAAACAATGCACGAAATAGGTCACTGCTCATCGACCGAGCAGAAATTTATCTGCTGACTTAGTTTTTTTTGTATCAGTGCAATTGGTGAGAAATGCAAAGAGGTATTTCTCTTCTTCATCGAGGGTAACGTCATACTCGCTAGTGTAATCATATAAAATGATAACATACAGCATGTTCACCATCATCGGAGTCAGTAATAGCGTCTTAAATACTGCTGACGTTATAATCTACGATTTCGATATGATCGGCAACGGATGTATGCTAGTAGTTTTTATTCGAGAGCACATTTTTCTCGTTCCAGCTACCCGTCTGTATCATTGTGGTCAGATGATGTCATCTATAACCGTATTTAAAGAAAAAAACACACGGATGCAAATCCTCGCTGAAACCCGACGGTTTTTACCAGAGAACATTCACGGAATTATTGGTGGAGTCGAAAGACCTTTTCTAATAAGACAAAAATATATATTTCCTGTGATCGATACGGGAACAGCCGCAAATATAATCATGTTGTATATCAGTTAACGAATATAAAGTTTTTGTAATTCTTTTCATGTCATTATTCTGGAAAGCCAAATGTAAAACCCATTATAAAATACTGTAGCCTTTCGACGGAGCATTTAGAGGCTGTAGTGGTGCACGTAAAAAGAACTTGGCTTTAACGGTTGACTTAATTCTTAAAAATTAATGTGATCGCACAAAAAGATACTGGTGTGACCAATAAAAGACTTGGGTTGCCGTAAGGTAAGACTTTGTTATACCGCGATGATCACTTGTTGGTGCATATGGACGCTCATACATGATTTCAAGGGCAAATTATTATGAGTGGAAACGACAACACGAAGTATGTTGCCAGAAACGGCTCTATAATAAGGTAGGCCGTCGTGGGTGGTAGACCATTTTTACGAGGAGCGGTACAATGCCAGAAAATCTTCACGTTTGTCTATGATCCATTATGTGCATTAAATCCTTGTAACCTGCTTACGCCTTGCAGAAATCGTCAAGTAGTGCTGACGACGGAGCACTAACTGCAAGTGTTGCAAAAGTGAAATCATCCTCACTGCTAAATGTTGCAGCCGACTGGAAAAATGATCGGAGTAAAATTATATCAGCGATGAAATTACGTCGTCCTGGCTTGTTTGCGACGTATTGCATCCACCTCGCCATTCTTTGCGAGAGGTGTCAAATGTATAAGGCCTTGCATACTAGCACATTATCCGAATGTAAAACGAACAGTCCGTCTTAAAATGGAGACAGACACGGAGTTAAGCCAATGCATGGCAACGATTTCCTCGTCATGCACTAAATAGTTGCGCTCTTGTATTTGCAGCTGATATGACTTTAGCCTATAATGTATTAAAGCGCAGCCGATGACAAAGTCATTAGCGTCATAAACCGCATAGAATAGTATGTCTTCAAATTCAAACGTCCACCCAGGCTGTTGCATTAAGACATGCTTTGTAATTTCGATGGAGTGATGGCTAGTGCTCTACGGCCACTTCTTTTTTATTGAACAAAAGAAGTAGATATATGTAACGGGGTGAGCCCGTTACATAAAAATTGGTACGAAAGTACCAATTTTAAATATTATCGAATTTGATAAATATTCAATCAACATCACCCGAGAAAAGTGATGTTGTCGGAATATTGTTTCATAGGGTATTATCCGTGGAGGGGTTCACTTCTTGGTTGATGTACCGTGTACATCAACCAACATAAATACCAATCGCTGCTGGACTCGCGCAATGGGTGGTGGACAGAAGACCCACATTGGAGACAGTAGTTTTGTATAGATAGGTTATGACGAAAGATGATTTAGTCAGAAACATAACTATATTAAATAACGGTTCGACTTTTCCCTCAAGACAGAGCTTTCGGGTTCTGTATTGTCTTGGTTGCGCCTTCTCACGCCACGTGGACAAGACGTCGGGCGTACGCACCCTTGTATTGTTTCAATACAAGGCCTTGATCAGTTATCTGATCAAGAGCGTGCCCCGCTACATATACGGTCATCTCGGCGTGTTTGCGCGAGTACTTGTGCAAGTACGCCGCTAGCCCAAGGAACTTACGAAGTCCCTTGACATGTACTGGCACATTCCAGTGGATGATTGCCTTGATCTTCTCGGGATCATAGCGTACGCCTTCTTACCCACGATGCACCTAAGAAGTCGTAATTCACTAGCCAAAAATATACAATTCTTGAGGTTGAAGATCAACTTGCGCTTGCGCATACGTGTGAGAGCCCGAGAAACGCGTCTTCTTTGCATCAACGCGTCCGTCTCTTAGTGCATATGTCATCTATGGACGAATGTATCGTCGGAGTAATTTGTTGCGAAATACCGCACCGATCTCAAAAGATTTGTCACACATCAGTTGAATGTAGCAGGAGTATTCATTAGTATTGCGGATGAGCAATACCCGCTAAACGTGCTTACTGCCATTTACAAGATATCTCGTTCACGCATGAGAATATGATGGAAACCATCCATTAGATCCATTGATATGACATGGTATTTTTACATACCACCAATTCTTACATCCTTCGTTGATATTGGTGTCTGAGCCGTACCGTTCGTTGCAGCAATAAATTTGTGACTGCATGCACAATCTTCCTGTGGCCTTTCGCACACAGAAGGTAGGAGAGTTGTGAGGTGAAGATGATTCCATCACATGGCCCGCTGCAAAGCGATCGGCAAAGAATTTGTCGATCGATAGTACTTATTCACGACGCAGTGGCCACTGCTTCATGACACAGTACTTCGAGCCCGGTTTGAGCTCGATCTCGTGTCGAGTTCCTTTATCCTTCGACAGCTTGCTAGGCACGAATTCAAGGAATACATCCTTGAATTCGATCAAATCTTCATATACAGGATTTGCCTGAAGCGACTCCCAGGATTGAGACGTGTATCGTTCAATCTGAGTCTTCTCATCGAGGGCACTTTTGTCCACCGATGAACTGCTGAGAACCCGCTCACTCTCAGTAAATACTGTGGCCGACCGAATGTCGGTGACGTACTCCTCCTCTGCGATGAGTAGCAGAGTACACAGATCTGCTTTAATTTGCCACTATGCAAATTGCACAAGCATCGTTTTGGTTCTAGCGTTGTCAACTGACTTGTCACCCTAATTACCTTCGGGGGCGCAATCATATCAAGCGTATAAACGCCTACTCTTGTTCCGTCATTGACCAAGACATTCAATGTCTTAGCAACTTCCTGGGAAGTCGCATCCACAGGCTGCTGGGTAATATTTCCCTCAGCGTCTTCTGACTGTGGCTGCTCAACCACTGTCAGGAAAACATCCTCTATGGTCGACCGTCTAGTCGACCTAGGATCACCGTGTTGCCGGCTCTTGGCTGACGGTTTCTTCTCTACTAGATGCTGCCTTCCCGGCATGCGTCCATGTCCCGTTCCACTTGACTTCTTCGAGTGGTGGACCTTCGGCGTCACGTGTGTGTACTTGCAAAGTAGCCGGGAGATTGCTCTACAATGTAGTGATCAGCTACACTGCGATCTTGTACAGTCGTACTTGTGGTAGTCTCTGACGACCCTACCACAAGTGAGTCCATCGCACTCACTCGTAGTACATCCACACGTTTGTAGCCGCTTCAAGAAGCTCATCAGATGGACACCTGATTAAAAAGCAGGAGGCGTCTTCACGAATCGATGCTTTCAGCTCACCCTTGGCTCGTACCTTCTGAGCCAGAGTGATCTCAGGATGACATCCAATTTGCCATACATATCGATGATTATCATCGTACAGCTCTTTTTCTAATGTGTGTTGGACTCCTACTACATTTTTCTTAACTGTTATCGATGCGCCTGTTTCTAGGTGCACCGTCAATATCGACGTTGCGTTCTACGAACTTGATCGTACGAACCTCTTGTGCCTGGCGTCCAACTGAACTGTTCGATACCTACGGTTTACTAGGGCACGGAGTGACAATTATATTGTCATTTCGAAGCTCAAGGTGATGAGAAAATTCTCATCACCAGGTGAAGCGACACAAAGTGACTGTGTGTCGGGACAAACTTTCGTCAAAAGGTTTACATTCTCTTGAATTTCCGTGGATTAGAAGGGCGCTCCGACCCTACAAACCCCGATTGTCGGTAGGGTCGGAGCTCCCTTCTAGTTCAATAGAGCGATATATATTTCTATGCAATGAACAGAGGTTCATACAACAATGGAAATGCCACCTCTTGCTGCCTAGGTGGACGATAGAGACGTCTATAGGCTGTGAATCTGCGACCTCTTGTCGTCTTTGTGAACGATAGAATCCCACTATAACACTGCCTGTATTGCGCTTAATTATTCTGGCTACTCAGTTGCAGTCTCTTGATCTAGAGTTTACAGCTCGATGCGGAACAGGTAGATTCAAACAAGACAATCGGCAAGACCCTGCATGTACACCGTAAGTAACGTGTGTTCATGGAACGGGTTGGTCGTGATTCATTTCGCAAGGTAGCGAATGTGTTGAGCGTAAGCGTGCACGTTACACTTTCCCTTATTGAGTATGAAAACTATGTATGATAAGTAAATCCTTCTGGAAGTGGATCAACGTTTTTCTGATCCTTATCTTAAGAAATCATACGACCCAAACACAAGCTGGTCGTCCAGCTTGATGTTTAAGCCCAAATAATTTGGCAGTTCCTGACAAGTTCAGGTAGTAGAGTTTTATTTGCATGTGCTCACCGTCGATGTGACGAGCCTTGATGGCATTATTTAACTAGACGCACCATCATTACAGGGAGTCTTCTTTGACTCATATGACCTCAAAAGATCTATCTTCAAGATTTAGTTGAGCGCGCGTGCGTGGGCCCGGGAGCAACAGACGGAACCGACTATTTTTCAACAGCTCTGTGATTCGATAACCCTGCTGGTGTAGTATGATGATATGTTCCTGAGATGCGGTAAGTTTGCGTTGTATGAACTTTATAGCCTAATGGCTGCTGGCTCCTTTTAAATTAGAATGGTACGGACCAGAAATAATCTCTTACACGATAGACCTGATCAATCTACAGCAATCCATTCAAAATCACTCCAACGGAAGTGAAACTTAAGCGTGATGTGAAAGCTGTATCCATCATCGACCCAACATGTGTATGCTTAAGAGAGGAGATTGCGGTTCTTAGAGGGATCACAATGTGCTACAGATGTAAAGGGGCACTGGTAGATATGTAATGATAACAGTACTTACCTCAAACTCACTGAAACAGTTTGATATGGCTCCTTGGTACTTAATGTACAAGTTCAGAGTGTATGGTGTACCTACGAAACGGCAACGCTTTAAAGTAGGCATAGTAGATACAGTAAATATGTAAATTAATCAAGGGTCCTTATTCATTAAGGTTGATTAGTCCAAAAGTTATTATACAAATGTGAGAACATGCACCGTTACGTCTGCTAAATTACCTTTACGCGCGACGAGCATCATTTGTAGGTTAATATAATGCTATATCAAGTAATGAGTAGACCCATTGGATCAACTTTACAATATCAGAGTGTCATGTGATATTTTAGGAGAAATATTAAACGTTATCTTCATTATTATTAATTGTTATAAGGACAATATTAATTAACAGTATCACCCCGTAACAAGATTCTTCATGCGCTGATTAAAGCAAGCCTCCTAATTTCGGTAAATGCCGAAACCATAAAAAAAACTACGTTCGGCACTTCTTCATTCTTCTTTTATTAAAATTTATTAGACAATTTAAATAAACCGAAAAACAAGTGTGGTAAAGCGACCAGTGAAATTTGCGATACGAGAAGGGATGGCGCTCCAGTTACATCCGAGTTGGCAGACGGTTGGCAACGCTGGTCCCACAACTGGTTGGATCACCAACACTGGACGGGAGGCAGAACCGAATATCAGATCAGACAGGATGGGACCTGCGATATCGGGTTAAAGTACGACGGTCAAGAGGATGGTTACGTTGGCGATCAGTAGATCAAGAGCGAAACCGCGATCAAGGAGGCGATCGAGATCGTGATCGCGGTCAGGTATGTGATCGCGATCAGGATGGTGTGGACCACGATAATCGGACGCGATCAGAGAGGTGTGCAACACACCATGTTATCCTCGATCAAGAAGGTGACCGTGATCAAAGAGGTGATCGCAACAAAGATCAACGACCAGGTGTCCGATATTGATCAAGCTAGTGTGGACGACACGACACGATCTGCAACCAGAAAGGCCACTGCGATAGGACAAGTATTACAAGTGTGTGCCACGCAAGTGCAAGATTGCTACCTTCTGGAGAGAGAGGCACGTGGAATGCGATGTCTGAGATGCGGGGATAGGGGTAGTCTTGTTTGGTTTGATTGGTTAATATTAAACAGAGTTTAGTTTGCTTCAAAGTACACGTGTCGACTTCTTCTCCGGGTCGATCATTGGTCACTTGACGTCAAGGACAGGTTTACATACTTTAATCAATTGATAGCCATGGCTTGTTTGGCCAGGGATCAAGAACTCCAAAACAACACCCCAACTGCGACTGGACGCAGGAGACCCTTTGTGGCTGAGGACTCAAGATTGCGAGATAGCTCAAGTAGTCAGAAGGCTCGCGAATCAAGGTCTACATTTGGACAAGGCGATCTGTTACAGATCAGGGTGACTCATATCGAGCACCCTACAAGTATACTGATGATCCCGTGAAGCATTTTACGAGATCACACAACCCCGATCGTGGTGTGAAGACTCTAAACTGGGATCGAACCTAGACCCCATCGCAACCACGGTCAAGTTTTCCATTGACACGAGTCCACCTAAAGGAGTGCAACCCGCCCTACCGACGCGTACACAAGGTGAGGAAGGCTATCAAGAACACGAAATCGGAGTACTCTATCCGCTAGTCGGTCGTCCGGGCGCTAGTGGAGAGTTGGGATCGACCCCTCAAAAGAGCGATGACCACTCCACCACATAATCTGTCAATGTGCTGTTTGTATTTGCAATATCGCTGCATAAATTGCGAAAGCAATGCGAACGGTTTGCACGAAAATATTCCTTATAGGTACAGATCCGTGATGAACGAGCTAAACTCGCCTTTTTTCATTTTAAACGGCAAATTCTTGCTCAGCCGATGTTATGTTGGCGAAAGCATAGGCCAAGTCAACACAGAACTCGTAGACGGCCGTGAAACGACCCTTCACAGCGTCCCAGGCATCGTTGAAGCTGCTTTTGTGTATCTGCTGATCAAATTTCGTCTTGACATGCGGTTCGGCGCAGTACGCCGCAATAAGGCGCGGTGGTCCGATTTGATCTCCCCGATCATCTTCAAGGTCCAAATCAAATCGACATGCTGGCGGTAAGGGATTAGGACGAGGCTTATAAACATGTGGGGGCGCAGTAATTCGAGTTCAGCCGGTGTGACAAGTGGCAATCCCTGTTCAGCCGCGTTGTTGCGACAGTCTTTTACGGCATGGATCTAAATCATCCCGGAGACGAGGCCGACGGCGTGCTGCGCACCCTCGCGCAGAACAAGATATAGTTCGTCAGAGTCAAAAGGAGCGAAGGCAGCCACGTGAGTGCGATTCCTGATCATCCATGTGCTTAACGATGGATTTGAAGTTGATCGACATAGAACCGTTGGGGGAGAACTCGGTGTCCGTTTTTTTCAGACGCGCCTGCTCACCGTGGTCGACGTGCTTGATGTTAAACATTAGGGTACTGTTCGTGACGACAATATTCATGTCTCGCGCTGTTGGGCGATCAGAAGGTCGACGTCCTAAAGACCGATAAACGTGGTTGACCTAATCGATGGCCGGGGCGACGCGAAGGTGAAGAGCCGCCAGAATGTGGTTGGTAATATCCCGGGCTTGTCGTTCGTGGCGTACGCCACCAGGAGAACGCGCTCCTCGATCAAAACGTCGAGGAAGACAACAATGTGCAACCATCAATTAGTTGTCTCCCTATTTTATCCCCATCTCAATAATGAGGTAGTTCTGCGCCCGGTAGTACACCGACATCTTGAAGGTGGCCTTGGGCCATCCGCCTCCCTCGAGCATTTCAGATGCCTCCTTGACTTTTATATCGAGAGGATGAGCGAAGAATCAGGTACGCACCACCTGCGAGAAGACTGGGTTACCGTTTTAGAAAGTGTCGCGTACAGCCATGAAATATGACAACACACCTTATTTGTGACGGCCTGCTTCAAACGTGTGACGAGGCTAGAGCGTCAGCCAGTCATTGTATTTCCCCGGTCTGAACGTATGGCTATCAGCATGTTACGCCAATCCGGAATCAGGGCGTCAAGGACATTGGTAATTATAGAAGTAGTACGCCGCCGTTTGCCGCGAGAACATCGGGAAGGCGACGCGTTGCACGTTGTGGAGGACGCCGTCGCGACAATATTGAACTTAAAAATCGAGAAATGAACCATCACGATACCTGGACGAGTCGCAGGCCAAGGCTAACGCCCAGACCGGCAAATTGCAGAGCATGTCGGCAATGATCTCAATGACAAACGGCAACGACGACCTGGACATTTCGAACGACGATGTCAGCGTTGATACCCACCAGTATGGAGTTGCTCGTGCGCTTACTGAACGCTTTAATCACACGCGAAGTATGTCGTAATAAAATGCCGACGGCCGTGAAATCCATCACAAGCTCGTAGCGCGCCGCCTTGTTGATCGTGACGGTATAGCTACCGTTTCTTTAAAGCGCGAGCAAATTTAGCGCAGATTGTTTCTCCTGAGAGGGCGCGCGTCAGTGAACAGGGCGATTCTCATCACCGATCTATCTCTTGATCGTTATCGGCGCTCAGATGGAAGAAAATTTTACCAAGCAGAATGTTAATGATCGGAGCGGGCACCTCATACGCCAGCGTAGGACCGGAGTTTTAAATTTGGTGGCGGAACTCTTTGTAACTCTTACTGCGTTAGTTGAAGTAGACGCGCTTTATGTCGTCGGACAGCTCATGTTATTCGGCCAAGACTTCCGGCTCTGGCTCTCATGGTGCGTCGTGAAATTTCCTGGGTGGAACGGCGGTGGGAACACCCAGATATTCGTCGTCGCTTTGCTTTTGGTAATCGGCTTCTGCTCCCGGCCAAATTATACACAAAACTGGCAGGCGGCAGTCAAGATTTTACCGCCACCGGTCGGAACCTTCAGCGCATACTTGATATCGCGCCTGCCCTGAAAGAGTGTGCCGTAATACGAGCGTGAGGCTTCTTCCTTTAAACGCTTCGGTTGAGGGGCCATGTCTATGTGAGTCCTGCTTCCTTGTACAAACCGCGCAAACAAGCCGAAGTGCTCAAATTTATATTGGGGCGAAGTAGGACTACATGTTTACAATTGCAAATCCGCCCGGACATCTGCTGCGGCCAGCTAAAACTTTCGCCTATTTTCAGTATTCGCGTGACCATTTTTTTCTTTTTTCGGTATCTATTATATAAACTTCCGACAACCAGGAAGGCCTGAATAAAGATTTAATACTACGGATACCACGATATCTGGCTTAACTATAGTTCAGGGTACGTCATATAAGGTTAAAAACTTATAAAAATATGCATATATAAAGTTCAGTTTTTCTTTTGAATGAAAAGATGCAAAGAAAATTTTTGCGTGTTACAAGTTGCACATAGTGCTGTAAGTTCGCGAAAACGGTATGGATTATGCTCGTGGCAGTACGGATCCTTATAATTTTAGAAACGGGTTGCATCTTCGTTATTTAAAATTATATCTGTATAACTGAGAGGCTAGTAGCCGTATCGTCTTCGTCAAGCGAATAAATTGTGCAGCTCCAGTACTTATCCATACCATAGGCATACAGCTTGGACGAAGCAGCTTGGTCGATTAAGATCTATAATTGAGCGTATAAGCGTATTTGTTGCTAGCTGTTATATTTGTAAGTCTGGTACAAATGTCGTTTTACTCTTATCGTGCCGACTAGAAGATAACAAGAGGGATAAAGAAGAAAACGTGTTCTTTTATTTGCATAATTTAACATTATAATTCGACTGCATTGCCCTCCTAAATAATGTCCAGCTTTTTCATTCGCATAGTTTTATAGCCCCTACGGACAGAAACAAACCATCTTATTCGGAAGGCTTATCCAATTTTGCCCGAGCAAATGACAACTTTATGAGCACCTACATGGGTCATATGGTAAAGTTGATCAATAATTCCTTCCTTTTTTATTATAAAGACGTATCTTTGTTATCGCATTTGTGTTGAAATTTAAGTCACACTATGATCGATATTACTACATCGGAAAATCAAACTTTACACCTCGTGAGAGCATGGTCTCCTACCTGCGATTAAACCCGCGCGATTGAATAGCTGAATTAGGAAAAACTGCAGCTCAGAAGCCAGTGGAACAAATGATGCTTTGAGACCACTAAGAGTTTTATAATTTGTACAAGCATATATGTGGAGAAGTGGATCAACGAATGGCGTGAGATATTGACCCGATAATGGCTACTCTGGAAATAGATTAGGTAGGAGGATTGGATGGGTGGATCACGACTATCGGATTCGATACGAGTGGTCATCCCTTCTAAGAGGGGATCTTATATAAGAGAGGATCCGGTACAAGATGGGAGTCGACCAAGTGGGGATCCGATCCTAGAGGGATCAGATCTGAGATTGTATCCGATCCGAGAGGGAATCCGATGCAACATGAGATCCGAGCCAAGAGGATTTCTGACCAAGAGGTGATCTGATTCAATAGGGACTTCGATCCAAATGGGGATCCGATCAAGATGGAATCTGAAGTAAGAGGGGATCTGATCCGAGTGAGGACCCGATCCAAGAGGGGATCTGACCCAAGATCAGATCCTGACTTGTGTCGGGGATAGGGGATAAATCCAGGAGCCTTAAATGTACAATAACAACAGAGTGATTTATTGGACGACGCGTGGAGAGTGCCTGTTGCATAGAAAGGCTAGGTCGTATGTTTAAAAATTTGGTTCGCTTACATTTGACAAAGCTCAACTTACTTCAAAAAAGACACGCGTCGTCTCTTCCGGGTCAGATTTTTGGCCTCTTGACGAAAGTAAGAGTTACGCCTTTGGTCTATACAAGTGTTGAACCTGGATGTTTGGGCCAGATACGTATCGTACACTCACAAACATAAAGACAACCGCGATAGGGCGCAGCATGAAATCAAGGGTGACCAAGATTGCGAGACGCCTTAAGTGGTCAGAATGTTAAGCAGAGCAAGACCTACACAATGGACAAGGCGATCTCGTTGATGTATAGGTAGATCATAGCAAGTACCTACGAGTGACCTGTGACTGCGTGAAGACTTTCACGCGATAATCTAGGTCGAAAAGACGGTCGAGTAGAGCATCAACACGAGTCTACCAAAAGAGTGCAGCCCGTTCTACCGACGATTACACAAGGTGATGGAGGAATCAAGAACAGAAACGGAGTACCCCCTCCGGTAGTCGATCATCTTGGCGCCAGTGGAGAGGCGGGATTACATAATCAATTTTTGTGAACCCCGCTCCACCACATATAACGCATATAAAATTGCCTCAGTAATGTAGCAAGGGTGAGCACAAAACGCATCTTGCATACACCTAATTGGTAATTTATAGGGAATTAAAGCTAGAATAAGAATTGATCATGTTGTACGCCCATCATGATCTATATGCGCACATTTTAATCCTTAATTCTGCAACTTCGAGTATGATATAATCCTGGGTGAATCAAGATATCTCTTCAATGGAGACCTGTCTAAAATGAATGCACGAAATCGTGTTAACGTATAGCGTGAGCGAGACAGATTTAGTACATGGTAATGGAACAATCGATTAAGCTAATATCTTAACAGCTACTACACCACAACATTTAGCCTTCAAGAAATTTATGGGTCCATCTAAACTTAATTCCGTCGCAGCAAAATTTACAGCTATACAAATTATGCACTCGCCACATATATGGGCAATGTAATAATATAGATTCATTTTACGTAAATCTACATAATTACGGAACATCAATAGAATTATTATCATTTGTGATATCAATTAAGCGCTTCACCCTTGGCGGTGTTATTCGTTTCCGTTGGTTCACCCAGTCATGACTTGAAATAGACCATGTTATCAGCAAATAAATCCATCAAATGTTGCTTGACGCACGCAGTTACCACCGACCGAGGTGTAAGCATATAAGCTGGAAAGTTTTAAACATTAAGGTAAAATGTAGAATCTAGCTAATCAAATGAGTTAACTGTATGGAACGCAGTTTTTGTTTTAGAAAAAAAAGCGTTACCATTTAGTCGATTGCGCTTTCCACACATTATACAATCTACTTGAGGCTATAAAGCCTTTGTCTATTATTATAATCAGTATTTACATCGTTTTCTGTTATCAATAAAACTTAGGATGCACCACTACGCTTTTTCAGATGGGACCGTGTAGATCTTCCTACATCAATCCAGACATATAATTAGCAACATGTACATTGTAGCCCGCAAACAAATGCATCGGGATGAGGATGTGTGACAAAGTGATAGCAAGCGATTTTGGTAGCTTTTAGTGATGGAATGTGCATCAAAATTGTGTCTTAGTTGAGGCCGAAATATTATGATTGACGGCACGGACGAAATGGGCGTTTGAAGTCGTGGTTGAGACTGAGTCAATAGGTAAAAGAGTATGATGACGTATATATAAGACAAGTTGGACATTCATATAGTAGAGATAAGCTGCCGTGGAGAGATCCGCGATCCGCGACCCAATATTTGTGATTGTGGAAGACTCCACGAATTGCGATCACCAAGGACGATGGATGTGCAAATTTTAATATAAGCTATTGTAACAATTTTATTTTTTCTATGATATAAAACAGATGTGAAGATCTGGGATATGGCAGATGCACTGCACCCAAGATGTGGAAATTCAAAAGAACGGCAATCCCGACATCCGTGCAAGCCCTAACGATAGCAAAAAAGGATCGTGTGACCTCCATGTAGCTCACAATGAATGTGTACGCTACGCAGTTGGTGTGTACATGTAGCTCACGTGAACCACGCACTGCAATCGCGATTGCCAGCCAAATAGACGAATTATCGAAATACATATCGGATAAGGACGAAATTGTTCCGGCGGAAATTTTTATGATAAAGCGACACGTGGCAACTGATCCTGAGATATAATATGAGAGTGTCTTGGATTCGATAATTTGTTAAATAACATTTATAAAATTTATGAATGCTTGATTAGTTCTTAGAAGCGCGTCGATTTCTCTTCCGGTCAGGACACGTTTGCCCGCTCGACATTACAAAAAAATTGTCGGTAGTTCTATTTACCAAGTTTTCCCCCTGGCAGGAGTAACAGGGACTCTCAAGACAAACATAAGTTGCTACCGGACGCAGCAAGCACTTGTGCGTTAAGATAAAAGACCTCGAGACGGTATAATTTTACACACACAAATGGAGTACCTCCTACGACAGTCAACTTTCCGTGCGCCGGTGGATAGTCGGGATCACGTCAGCACTTTTGTAATTTCCACTCCACCACAAGAACATATATCACATTGAGGCAATTATGCCACCACTTCTTGGTCATGCTTGGAAACGCGTGTTTTGTTGCGGAAGGTGACATGATATTATCCAGCGGACAAAAAAGGAACGAAAAGAAGCTTGCGTTACAACTTTGTAAGATACAAGACATACATATTGCTAATTGATTAGTATTCTACAAATGACACGAATACTTCAAATTACAACAGCTGTCACCTTTTCTCGATACGCGATCAAAATAGGAGCAGAGCTTTGAGCGAAAGAACATCCACATTCCTATTATCACGTGGGCGCGTGAGAATCGATGCCCCAATGTCGAGTAGCCAACCTTGCGAGCCATTTCATTCAGCGTAAATGCCAGCTCAGCGTACTTCTTCTCATTTTCGGGATTAACCACCACTCTTCTTCTGGTGACCAATTTTGTTGCAAAATACAAAAAACATGTCCAGAAGTTTCGTTATTCAGACCAATGACCAATAATATTTGCTCTCAAATACACTTGTTCTTTTAACGCGAATTATCTTTGATCTTTCGAAACAATGTATTCGTTTTCACGACGAAGCATCTCCTTGGATTGAATGCATCAATGTTCTTGGTTTTCTCGATATCCTTGACAACCCATTTGTGTGTATCAGACAAATTTCAAAGCAGAAACACGAGTCGCTCATCGTTAACAACTTTATTACCGATATCTTGAAGTGGCATTCACGCATTATAAGCTTGAGAAAGCGATCTTCTACACCTACTTCTCTCTGTATCTCGATCTCGTGCATCAGTCGACGCATCTGTACCCGGTAAGGGATACTTGTAGCGGGGCACACTCTTCCCAGATGACTAGTAAGTATTTTATTGACTGAACACAAGTCAGCGTGCTCTCGACGTCACGTGCACTGGGTAGGGAAGCGCGACGAACTAATAAGAACCCGAAAGCTCTGTCTGAGGGAAAACTAGAACTGTTATTGAATATAGTGATGTTTCTTTGTGAGTCATCTTTTTCTTGATCTGACTATATTAGACTACCATCTCATATGTGGGTCTCTCGCTCACCACCTTGTTTGCGCGTCCAGCAGCGATTGGCAGTTGATCTGGTTGATGTACCGTGTACATTAACCATGAAGTGGAGCACCCACGAATATTACCCTCGGGGGTAATATTCCGCCAACACAACATGTTCTCGGGTGATATTGATTGAGTTTTATCCAAATAGATAATACTCAGAAATCGATACATTCGTATCAATTTTTATGTTACGGGCTCACCCCGTTACAATACTTTTACAGGGTAAAAAGCGTTATATATCTTGCACGTTTTTTAGCAGACGCTGCATTTCGAACGATGGATTAGAGACTTGCAAATGACCGTCGTCTATACGTTTGCGAAGGCATTCGTATCTTCGTCTTTCCATATCGACGCGCTAGCCTCATCTTTGGGGCCACGTCGCGTCGATGAACTCCTACAGTCCATTGTTCGCGAGCTTTACCCGCGCATCAAGCTTATCACATGTAGAATATATGACACACAAAGGGGAACAACATCGAGGAAGTACACGGAAAGGCAGATATTATCGTGTAAAACCCCACAAGATAAGCGAGTGTAGCGAATTTAACCTCGATGCATCAATCTTGGAAGTCCCTCCGCTGGCCCTTTCATCCGTAGCCACAGTAGCTCTTGTGGTACGTTCCTGTCGTCCACTCGGAACACTGTCAGTCGCATTAGCACTACACGTGAGAGTCTGCTGAGCTTTCATCGTCAACACTTCGGGCCTCAGTGGCAGTATTACATCGGAGAAACGTCTACTTCTTCGCTTAGATACTACCCGCCTCATGGCCGAGCAGCTCGCCAAGCGCCTCGACGGCTTCGACCAGCAAACGGTCTGGAACGAGTTCACTCCGTTGGCACTGGAGCACCAGGCCGTCAACTTGGGACAGGGGTTCCCTGACTGGCGCTGCGAGGACTTTGTCAAACAGGCTGCCAAGGACGCGCTGGACGCTGACTTCAACCAGTACGCGCGTCCTCAGGGCCACAAGAAGCTCGTGGAGGCACTGGCGACGAAGTACGCAAAGGAACTGAAGCGCGAAATCAATTGGGCCAATGAAGTCGCAGTGGGCGTTGGCGCCACGGAGACCATCTACGCCGCGGTGACTGCGTTCGTGCAGCCTGGAGATGAGGTGATTGTGTTTGAACCAGCCTTTGATATCTACGCTGCTCAGGTGCAGACGGCTGGTGGGGGGTGTCGGCCTGTACCACTGAGTGTGTGCACGGATGCGCGAACGGGTGCAAAGGGGTTCTGTATTGACGAATCGACGCTGGCACGAAGCTTTTCGTCAAAGACCCGAGCGATACTCCTCAACAACCCGCACAATCCAACTGGAAAGGTGTTTACCAAGGACGAGCTCGAGCTGATTGCCAAATACGTGCGGCAGTATCCGCGGGTGATCATCGTGTCGGACGAAGTGTACGAGCACATTGTGTTTGATGGTGCTGAGCACGTCCGGATTGCCACGCTCGACGGCATGTGGGAGCGCACACTGACGGTCTCGAGTGCTGGCAAGACCTTCTCGATCACTGGTTGGAAAGTCGGCTGGGCCATCGGGCCGAGTACTTTGATCAAGGGTATCTACCTCGCGAATAATTGGATCCAGTTCAGTGTCGCAACACCATTGCAAGAAGCCGTCGCGAATATACTGGAGATCGCGGAAAACCCTTACAAGGGATTTCCGACCTTCTACGCGTTTGTAGCTGACCAGTACAAGCAAAAGCGCGACCGTCTTAGTCGCGCGCTGCTGGATGTGGGCATCGTTCCGATCATTGCCAATGGTGGCATCTTCCTGTACTCGGACATTTCGGCCGTGAAGGTGCCCCGAAGCTTCCTCCAGCCGAAATTGACTTACGACTGGGCATTCTGTCGGTGGCTCACGATCGCCAAAGGCGTCACAGCCATCCCAAGCACCGCCTTTTTTAGTTCTGCTAACAAGGCGAGAGGCAGCCAGTGGGCGCGTTTTGCGTACTGCAAGACCGATGAGGCCATCGAAGAGGCCATCAATCGTCTTGCCAAGCTCCACGAGTCATAAAGAAATGATGCCATCACATCGCATCTGGTTGAGGTGCGCCTGCTGCGCGGTATAAGTGGCCGCTAGACTGCTCCTGTATATTGACTGCCCGTACAACGCAGCGATGCGCTTTGGTCGATCGCTCTATGGTTTAACCACATTTTGTCATACTCTGCTCCCTGGCGACAACACTTTGCGTTCACTTCCTTCCATCGCTCTTACCCAATGTTGGAAGCTGTCAGCCGATCTCCTCTCTAGCACGTAAGTGATCTCAGCAGTAGATGCAACACACTTCCTGAGTCAAAACGAGTCGAGCAATGGCTGTCATATCCCAGCGACATGCAAGACTTGTCACTCTCGTACAGGCCGGCTCGTCAACGCTTGGATAGGTTCCATCGCGAAGCCTGGTGCATCCGTATCGTATGTCGCGTCGGCATCATGCAAGACAAGCCAACAAATTGCATCGTGGCAAAGAATAGCCACATTGGCCACACTACATCTGCCTCTCGACCGGCCTCAATTGCGTCACGATGTCGATCGATTTGCACTGCCTTCGCGACTCTGTCTCCTTCTACAATAAGACTGCGAGGACGATGTCACGATATCTGCTGTACTTCTTCGACCATGTTTCTTTCATTGTCTCTGACACGATGCAGTAGCTCCAGTGCACGCTCCTGCCATGGGTGGCCAGCCGAGGCAACGGGCGTCCAGTACGCAACGTCTCGTGCACTGCCCACCGCTCTGCGCTATCGCGTCGCCACGCTCGTTTTCGACGATGCAGCACTCTCACCACCAGGCACCCACAATTAGCGTGGCAATGATCTCGAGGTCGCGGCATTCGTAGTGAGTGAGTGGTTCCAAGCATCAAATATGTGTCCTACTGGCAGATCCAAAGTGTTGAGAGTGCGCATAAGCTCAAGCAGCATCAGCAATTAGACGGCGCGGACCTGCGCGAAGTAATGCAGTGTGGTATGCGTGATGCGCTGGAAGGTGTATGGCGTAGACGAGGGTCAAGTCATGTCCGGCGCTAGTATACATTCGGCAAGGAAGGCACACACTGACTTCGACGACGTTGACGTTGACATGCAATCGGGTGGTCGCTTTGTTGCGTGTCGTCGCTGTACCAATTGATCGCTTGCTATCCATTCGCGATCGACGGAAGAGTAGGACGGTGGATGTATCATTCATCGGCTCGCGTATGGCATAACGTCGATCGCTTCACTGGCAAACGGTGTAGTTGACTTGGCATCTTGGATTAGCTTTTCACCTTACCGAGAGCAATAAGCCTCACCCAAGTAAAACAAATCACTTGACACCACCGAGCAATACTCTAGTCTACCTCAGTGCTTGCCAAAACGAACTGCTCAAACATATTGGGATAGAAATTGGTCCCTTCGAACGTTTCGTCCCGGCAGAGCTTTCCCAGCTTTTCGGCTACCTGCAAACGCACATCATACCGACGCGTGAGTTCAATCGACAAGTACAAGGTCGCTTGCTGCTGTACGTACATTCAGATATTCTCGAGCCAACGGGAACGACGTGTGCATCTCCACCGACACGTCCGTCGATGTGATGTAACCAGAACTGGATTTCTGCGCCATCTTTGCAAGCCGCTCGGCTACCTTGTCCTCGCTGTGCGTGTCTGTTTGTAGCACAATGAGTCCACTAGGAAACTTGCGCATGCTATATCCAAGACCCAACTTTTTCTGCAGCAATGCTGCGTGGTATAAATCATCAGGAGATACAAGCTCTACACCTCGCGCTCGGTTGAACATGCAGTAGATATCCGAAAGCGTCATGATCCCTCCATTTTGCGGCATGTGGTCGCCAAGGTACTCAGCAAGCTGCCGAGCTAATTGCTCGTAATACGTAGCGCCAGAATTTTCGCGCGTCACCGGACTGATGATACCCATATCCAGCATCAGCGAGCTAAGCTTGTTCATGTCGTCTTCGCTAGACAGCGCTGTATCTTCTCCTGCCAACTCCGTCGCTCTCTGCATATCCACATACCTTTCGATCAACCCGACCATATCCTTTGCTTTGGTCATCAGATTGGTCAAGTCGGAGAACGCCGAAGCAGCGAGTTCCGTCGTTTCTTTCTGCACCTCTTGTTGACGCCGCATGATCCCCGCAATACCAGCGTCAGCAGTGTCGAAATGTCTCTTTATAAGCCGTCTGTCAGACAAATGACTAGACTGCGTATCCTTCCAGGCCTTACGCTTCAGCGAAGCTGCCAGTGGGTTGTAAAAGTCGTCACGTCCCTTGTCTTTGAACGACAATTTCAAGAACGAAGTGGCAGCAGACGGCGGGCGGGTCGTGATGTCGACCCGCAACTTAGCCGAGCGTTGCAGGAACCCTGCCTCTTTAGTCAGCCTACTGATCCACTCTAGTGGCACAAAGAACGCGACGGGTGGGGAACTGTTTTGGTCCATGTAGAAAAGGCGGTGTGTCGTGACGGAGCAGCGGCCGTACATATGAGGCGTCTTATACGTGCGATCGTACAGACCAATTTTCTCCTCACTGTAAATCTCCACTTCATTTCCAAAGAGCGCAGGGCGACCGGCAGCTGTCAATGGAAGCGCTGTCGATGCAGGCAATGAGACACGAGTTAGTCTGTCGTCTGTGCACCTATGAACGCACTTTGGACAGCAGGGGAACGCACTTTGTAGTATATCCAGCACCGGCACTTCAGTGAATGTATGAATGGCACGACGCCCACTGCTTCGGGGTCCTGATGTCGACGAGGGCGCGCTGCTGCTCACGGAGCGCGGAGACGACGACGCCTCGCTCATGCTTTTGAGGAGCGCCAGACCCTGAAATGTCAATTGCGTGTTGAATAACATGTATTATAGTTGAGAGGTTGTTACGCAATCTAGAGGGAACTATGACTACTAAAAGGTAGAGAGAGCTTTCGTTAGCAACCCCACTGCGCTCGAATGTGCGTCCAAAATTCTCTACCAGCGGGCAGAACGAGCATTTCTATCTTGTTCTGGTCAAAGTAGGAGGGGGCTGGTGACTCATTAATTTAAAGCTCTCAATTGACAAGTGCCGACGATCGTATCTCATTATTGACGTCTGCAATAATTTAAAAAAGTGAACAAGTTGTCTTGCTGGCACAAAGCTTCAACCCAATCTAAGGCCCAATGAGTCCGGCATTGCTCTCTACGAGATACAATTCCAATAACATTGCATATCGTATCGCCGTGACAGCATCGTATCGAATAAGCTTTCGGGTCGGAAGAGTTTAATATTCATAATGCGCGGTATTTCAGATTACCCTGGGGTGGTCTGCAAGTACAGTGACACGGTTTCAACTCCATAAACGATTCACATCCTTCATTAGACTATGATGATTCTTAGCCAGTAGGACCTCCAGCCTGCCCAACCGTCGGAAGAGTTAAAGCAGACGCACTTTACATCGTCCTTTATAAATGTCTTGGAAGACCTGTAATGACGTGAGCCGATGGAAAATGTTGACATTCGACATAAATACCGATTCGCATCGTAGTCGAGCGAATACGAGTCTATGTCATTATGTGCGAATACAGTATCCAACTGCACTTGACAACATATTGCTCACCGTCTGACCCAAGATTATTATTTGGCCAATGAAGCCATTAACTAACGACCAAAGGCGCAAGAAGAGGTGAGCAAGAGTTGCCCACTATGATCCGTTACACGCGATTGACATTTAAGAATTAAGTTAAAACATCGAGTCAATTACTTACATAAATGAGAGGCTTTTCATTATAAATGATTTCGTTATTGCAGTGGCTATACCGCAAACAAAATGGCCCCTATTTACCAACTCGTAGAACCACCAGTCAGTGCTAACTGCGCACTGAGTGGCGTATTCGGGTCAAGCTTCTTGTTATCTATACTAAAAATACTTATAAACTATGTAATTGTGCGTGTAGGTCTTTCTCCAATGATTTTTTTAATAAAATGTAAATTAATCGTGATAAGTAATTTGTTATTCATTTGTTATATGCGATAATGGACATCTAAACCTGCACAAAATATTAGGTTTGCTCACACACAAAAGCTAATTATAATGATAAAATAAAATTTAATAATATAAAAGAAAGAAATTTCATCTCATTTTTAGGGATGAGTACAAAATGCTCAAGCACTTGGATGTTTGGCTCAATAACGTATACTATTACATTATTTATTACGCGGTATAATAACAACCATCTATTTGTGATATATTTATATAAAAATACAAAAGCTATAAGAGAGATTTTCCATTATTACTAGTATAAGTGTATGTAATATCACTTGGTATGTAGATATAGACTCAACATTGTCAACTCAAATCTAAGGCGGCAAAATTGAAACATAAAAAATAACAACAACAATAACAATAGCAACTAATACGAATGTCATAGCAACATACAATAATGTTTAGTTTAGCTATGACGTATTTTTGTGAACGTAAATCTGTCTATTTTTCGATCATAGAATGTAACACCTCTGCATTACAATCTTCTTTTAAAGTGCTTAACTGAGGGCGTGTTTTTCGTAGGTAGTGTCGTATCCACGTTTGCGAAAATTGTAAGAAGAAAATGTTATTGACATTTCGTGTTTGTTACTCTCGTTTGTAGAACGTTCAATATATATTATCTCTGCAATGCAACTTGACCAGTTCAAGTTGAACATAATATACCACCAATTCGTTCATCGTACTTCCTAGCTTATAAAGAAGCATTATTTTACATGATTAAACCATTCATATCACAACTTAAGCGTGTAAGTAAAATTACGCTATCTAATTGTATGATTCTGTTAGCCACGAATATCGCCTCGTGTTTTCACACTATATTTTATCGTGCGAAGTAAGCCTCTAATCCCTCTAATCACTCTCAAAGTGACAAAGCAATTTTTTGGCTTGCGCTTCTTTTGGATAACATCACAAGAATCAGTATAATATGATTTAGCAATCCTTAAAAACAATTTGTTCTTGTTATCCTTGATTTGCGGGTCTGACATCGTCTCGAGGAAATTGGCGGTATCTTGACCTTTATGGCCTTTTTATAAGCCCACAAGTCAATGCATGGTACATGTTCCGAATTTGTGATTCAGATCAAACTTGATCCAACACGGGAGTCATCTCTTCACCGATGTATAAGTGTAATTAAATATAGTTCCTATTCAGCGACAAAGATTTTTAGCTTACTGTATTGATTCATATCGTTTTGTATTCTAAATCTTCCTACCTTCAGTAAACTAAGATACTATCGTGTCTCTCATGTCGGATGTTCTGTCCTCAAATCCTTCCGTCTAACGGTATTCACGCACTGCACAATATCAGGTAACGCATGAAATGTTACATTCACTTTATGGTTAAAGATGCGCGGTCTACATGCTATCATATTCCTGATGTTGCAAATAATCTGCACTGTGATAATTACTACTATATTACGTCTGTTTTGCAATTTTGCTTTTAGTCGTACAATTTTGCCAATAGACATGACATTTTGAATCGTCGGGTTTCAATTATCCCGTATATCAGGTCCTTAGACGACGAGCATGAGATGACAGGGTTTACTATATTTGTCAGGTAAGGATAACACAGATTTTTATATCAAGCGGAGATATGCACTTAGAGGTGGTGCTATGAGATATTCGTTTTGTAACACAAGTATCAATCATTTGTAGAGTCGCTCTCAAAAAAAGAGGAAGGCGTCTAGAAATCACATGTACCTCCTATGCGCAATACCTTCCTGTGCACCAGCTCAGGTCCTATCTATTTCTCATCTTTGCTGAATTTGCATCTAAAGCCAGCTGGCTCGCGGATCATGTCAATATTGAAGTCTTTTTTGCCGTCGTTCGTGCGCAGCACATGTATGCGTCATTCAACTCCCTTGTCAAAGTTAAAGAGAATGCATGGATGTTCACGTAGTTTTGATGTTTTTATCGGCAACGGGTAATCTCAGCGAGTTGTCGATTTTTATAAAAATTAGTAGGTTTCGAATACTACGCCTGACATGTAGATCAATTGCTATGTTTATTCCGCTAACAATTGTGTTGCCGAGCTTGTTTACTAGCACATTTGTATCCGTGCCCTTTCTAGAATTCAATTTATCAAGCTGATTTTCTTTTGCTTACGTTCCATTGTTTTTGAACCTTGGTCGGGTCGATAAAATCCGAGTTCGCCGAGTTAAGCATGCATTTGAAAGTTACCTGTATGGTGGATACACCTCTTTCTATAATTCTTAAGCTGTGCTTTATTCACTACAGCTTCAACTATCATCTCATTACTTAAATGCCTGAATCTTTCCTTGATATGCGCATGAAACCGATCAGCCAGATCGTGACGTGGCGAACGATCCTTCAATATCTTTTATAATTCCGCTTGACAATTTTTAAGCTTTGTCACCCTCCTCGACCAAGGTAAATATATGGTCTACTAATAAAACGTATCTGATTATGTTGCCAACAAAATAATCATAACAGTAGAACTCAATAAGGTCAACTATAACCTCTAAGACCTACTCTCTGATATCAATTTGGCTGATACCATTCCATGCATTGATACATAGTAGAGTTTAGTCACGCTATAATATCGTTGCACAATACATCATTCATTCGGCATCATTGCCTTGTACTAAAGTGACGATTAAAAGGTTCTTATGACCCAAATCTCCACTGACGCCCAGACAACCGACTACCGGATGGGGTACTCCGTTTTGCATGTGTTAAGCTTCCTTCTTCACCTTGTGTACCAGTCGGAAGGGCGGGCTGCACTCTTCTAGGTGGACTTGTGTCATCGGAAAATTGACCGTGTTTTTGATAAGGATGGCGTGATCATGAGGAAATCTTCACACGATCACGGGTATGCTTGCAGGGTGGTCGTTATGAGTCACCCTGATCTCGTCGAGACCTGGTCCAAAAACTAAATACTTTTTTTGCCTGACCTTCTAACCACTTGAGTCATTT
Source organism: Hyaloperonospora brassicae (assembly GCA_947650285.1). NCBI lineage: Eukaryota > Oomycota > Peronosporomycetes > Peronosporales > Peronosporaceae > Hyaloperonospora > Hyaloperonospora brassicae. The sequence goes on along the minus strand of CANTFL010000971.1, from coordinate 70,999 downwards.
CGCGATCTTGTACCTTGTCTTCGACTGCGTTGCTGCGTCCGATCACAGTTAAGGTTGTTTCGTGAAAATTCTTGGGCCTTGACCAAACAATCTAGGAATATTACATAATTAGCATGTGCGACTTTTCCTGATGTCGGCTGGCCAGTAATCCAACCCGGAGGTGAAGTCTACACGTGTACTTCGAAGGATATTAAACTCTGTGCAACGTTTAACCAATCACCCAAGACCTACCACGATGCTTACTAGAGGTTCTGAATCTGTCGACGTCCCCTTACACGAAGTGTTCCACTCCATATAGTCTTCGGATCGCGGGTTGCGAATTGCGTGGGTATAGTGCACACCTACCTGATCGTGATCGCGTACCTCATCGGGATCGCGTACCTCATCGTGATCTCTATCTTGGTCGCGATGTCGTTGTGTGGTATACGCCTATCTAATCGCGATCGCGTGCGTGGTTGTGAATGCGTACCTGATAGCGATCGCGTCCGTGGTTATGATCGTGTACCTGATCGCGTATGGCGTAGAATACTACTCTTACTTTTCCTTCATCGGCATTTTACCTGAGAACGAATGTCCATTTCCGTCGACTTATTTCGCCCGTTGAACTGACGTACTGACAATAGCGAGGCTGTTTTCACCAATCGTTTGCTAGCTCGGACTTATTCTGAGCACGATAGGTCCTTCTGTCATTAAAGCTCTTACCAATTTACCTCAGCGTCTATACAAACGTGCAAATTCGAGATCCTGTCTCAATCTACTAGCCGAAGTCAAAGTTTGCACGATATCAGATGGGAAGCGTAAATCTTCTTGTCAACAATTGGTCATCGTCATTTGTTGGATCATTCGCTATAAAGCCCTGTCTTGATAGACTTATAGCGTTTAATCAACTCGGCGCTTCCCATCTGTAAGACTTATTTGGTCTACGCGACCTTTTGCTGCTTTATCCATCTCCCGTAGGCTAATTACATATCTGATGTCTACACAAACATGTAAGAATCTTTATTTTATGTGTTTCTACTGTAAATGCTCATCTTAAAAAAAAAGGAAAAGCTGCAGTCTAAGCTACTTCCATGAGGTTTATCCATCGCTGCGTCTTTAGTCATGTTCGAAGTCTAGCCTCATTGTGCTCGGACGTCAAATTATATCACGGAGATGATTGGAGAATATTAAATGTCTCCTCCGAGTTAATCGACCGCTCTTCCACGAAACCAAGTAATTGTAGTGATCAGGTCATGTCTTGTTGATGGCCTCAATTTTTCTTTCGCTCGGTTCTTTTGTATAAGAGGTCGGGGTTTTGTAAAGCGCCATCATGCTTTTCATTCCGTATTTGAAGTACGTTCGACCACCCTGCTAAAATAGTGGCATTGTTGGAGTGCTAAGAAGCACAATCCGTAGTGTGTATATTTACGCTTTCAGCATACATTGCTACGGTGAAATATCTCTGCTTATCTGCTGAACTGCGCAAAGGCTACTAAAAATATATTATTCACGCCATTTTACGTTCTTGCTTGCGCCCGGGTATCTATACTGACTTTGAATATTTTTCAGACCGGTTCTCTCCATATCTAGATTATTTTGTATGTTCTGCCTTTGATTTTTCAATAAAATATATCCTTGCAATAATTTTATTGCTTATGCTGTTTAACTGTTATAAATTTGCCTTCTGTGTCATTAACACTTTTGAGTTTAGTTGTGATAAACGAGTCGGCATATTTCTCTCCCAAAACATAAACCACTGACTAAGAGTGTTGATATAACAGATTTCGTTTTCTTCATCTAAACATACATCACTTTAGAACCACTATTTATTATACTATCTTCTGGACATATGTAACAACAAAAGCTACTCAATTCATTGCGGCGGCTAGCTAGATTGCGGTACGTGCTATTCCTATTAAAGGGCACCATGTGTGACGATACTTTAAATGGCGACATGTATCAGCTACTTATTCGGACACGATATTTGAGGAGACGTTTTTTGGTCTTACATTGCCCTCAGGCAAATTTATGTGACTTATCTTTATCCTACTTAACAGGCTTAAGATAAGTATGGTAACTCTCTTGCCCACTCAATGAGTGCTCGGATAGTGATATAGACGCATATTTTTCCCGGCGACCATTCTGCTTAAGCGTCTTCAGCTGATATTATATTAATATGCATGTGCTGCGTAATTCCAGCAAGTTTTAAACTTGTTTTGCTTAGACCGCGCAAAATAAGACTCGCTCAATTTTCAGCATCGAACGCACATACCAGCATGTTTTGCTCAGACTTCTCGTATAATAAGACTCGCTCAATCTTCAGCCATGAACGCACATAAGCCTAACCGATTTATTTGTTTAACTTAAGCGATAGAATTGCTACATATAGTTCACGCACGTCTCATAATTTAGAAGTCGCGTGGTGGGGCATGGTCGTACCGAATCTAGCTGATGAATGTGGGGCTATCTATATGTTGTCTGAAACATGACATGTAAATTAGTATTACATATATTTAAGTATATGTTTGTATCTACCTACGATGTTCAGCAGTTTAAATATCGATTGCGTGGATTTTATTTTTGATCGACTTATCACCGGCCTTACCTTTCATTCACAATATTTACGCTCTAAATAATTCTGAATACTGCGCTCAAATTAATCACATTTCCAGCAATTCTCAGATTCCAGAAGTTCGTGTTCCCATGGGAGCAATTCATTTTCTGATACAACGCTAAATGTGTCGTGCTAACTTGACTTATATTACCCATCTTTGTGCTTAAGTCAGTTATAAACTTGTACATTCTTGAGTAATGCCCAAGACGTTGCGGTTAATGACCTTGTAAATTAATAAAAGCAATTAGCGTGTATACTAATGAAGCGAGAAACGGCTATATCGCTGTTTGCAGGATGAGTACATTTGACCCTACTTGACGAATATATGGACTAATCGAATAAATCCACAATGATAGCAGCAACCTCGCACTTATTAGTTACCTTATACATCCAAAAATCATCTCTATATTTAGGCTATAAACGATCATTATATCCTGACCAGATTAAGCCACAACACTGACAGTAATTGATGGAGATGTTATACAGCTGAATCGACCGCATTATGTAGGAACCCATAAGACGTATCTAAATGATGCTCTGATCTTACGTTGGTCTTTTTCGAAGCCCCTACGCCAAGATTAGATTGGGGATGTAACCACATCGATACAAATTAACTAAGGGTATTGAGCTAAACAAAATACCAATGTGTCCTGTTGTGCATCGAGGAACAAGCGCATTCTACTCGAGTATCGCTTTTAAATATTTTGAAGTCTCTATGATCCTCCTTAAAGCATCAAGGCCATATAAATACTTCGAAAATATAGATAAGCACTACCATATTTTTATGCGTGGTCTAAATGATATAAAACTGACATGGGGATCGTTTACTCATCAACCTATTACATATCATCATCACCTGCTGAAAGGGGCCTTTGTCTTTATTTTTTTGATACAAAATATAGTTTTAAAGTTCTCGCGGCAAGATTACACGATCATTGAAGATCTTACAAAAACATGGAATATGACTGTCCGCATTTTTCTGCTTGGCTTTTATATATGGGTATGATATAATTTCTTAAAAAGTATACTTTCACGAATTGACGCACTTCACGCTTAACTGATTGCATTAAATGTAATAATATATCATTTCGCTCTAGTAATTATATTTTAGGTGAAGTAACATGGACGTTAGCTTATTAGGTATCCTATCATCAAATCTAGCGCATCCTTCCAGCGCAACATCTTATATACGTATCAAAACTTCTTATGCGAGAGCGCACATTACATGTAAAGCTAGTATTATCCTCTTATTAAACAACTTAGCGTCTATGCTTCTTACGATAATCTACGTTTTATTCTATATGACCACAACGTTGCGCTTAATCATTCTAATTATTTGTGAATAAATACGCTGAAACATTAACCTTGACCTCATCCGTCTCAGACGCCGTAAGGTTCACGCACAAGTCTAGTCAGATTAGACGATTTGTTTGGATTTCCGTGCTCTTAAATGATAAGACTTACACATATAACACAAACGCAGTTATAGTGCATATGAATAGTCTGCTTCAGTGGATTGCGTTCGGAAGGGAGGTATTGGGCGAGAGATGGAATTATTAAAAGAAAGAAGAACTCAGGAAAAGTAACATAAACAAAGACACTAACCTACGGTACGCTGTATATAAAAAATGAACGCGAACCATGACGATGGAGACACGAACACAGATGTGGTGGTGCTTGTAGACCTGTAATAGAACGAGTCAAATTATCCTATAAATGCGAACGATATTTTTAGCTTGAATTATATAGATTACACAAGATACCTGCAAATCCTGAACGACTTGCGAAGAAATCATTACAACATAGTTGCTGTTGTAAAACATTGTGTGGACTTGAGATCGCCTTTAGAGTTTTGCTGATGTTAAACATCATGAAAAGAAGTCTACCGACTCATAGGTCCTTAATAAGATATGTTGGAAGGTGGTGTTCAGCTAAAATTATCAATACTAAGTCACTATTGGTCCGTAGGCTACTTGAGATTTCCTTACCAAGCAACAAAACTGGAAAGGAAGTGCATTTGGAGGTCGCCTTAGCCAGCGGGTAAAGAAGAAGGAAGAAACCGATTACCAGGCATTAAAGTAGTCTTCTTAAGAAGAATTCACGAACAGTTATAAGAAGGCTGGATGTGGGTGTTTTATGTTCATTACAAGCTAGACTGCATAAACCGTGCTGATAATCAATTATTAGGGATTGAATGAATGTTTAAAATATGCGCAAATATGGTAAACGTCACCGCAGCCGCAGATGAAAATAAATAATTGACATCACCTAAAATTGGACTAATCAATACGTAATGTAGTAAGTGATTGTAGAATTATTATGAACATTTTATAGTACAAAGATCAGTGATCAGTGAAGTTTTGGATTGAATACATGTGCGTAAACACATTCTTGCAGATAATGCTTTACTAACCCATGAAAAATGAAGTACATTGGAACCCAATTTTATTACAATTACAGACGTAGGAAACACCAAAGCTACAAGTCCTTGGCATATTGTTCTTTTTCCATGATGGAGGATGATTGATTAGTTAAATCGTTTTCAGATATTAAATCTACGCATATTTAGCTGGTCGTGATTTGTGTTTCTTGGTCAAGATCTTAAGCTAGATTTTGATATCACAGAATGCAAATGAGCGACTTATCGGAATGCTGAGGATGAGTTATATGTATATATATATATATATATATATATATATATATATAGCGCACTGAGCATGTATGCAAATTGGGGTCATACAATACATATAAATGTTGATGATTTTGAATCCCACTCAGAAGTCGCAGAATACTATGCCGGTCAAGCAACAAGTGTTTGTGGTGAATTCTGCATTAAAAACGCTGTCTGGAAAGAATATATTTAGAGCAAAAACGTTTTTTTATGACGATAGTGGACAGAGGTATGAAAAATGTCATCATTATATAATGGTATTTTGAGTGCTTAGAGTGCCATCTTGGCCATATGCATATAAAAACACTGTATAGATCTAGCTTGAGATTTAACAGCAGAGCTATGCGGGCCTGTTCACATATAAACACAATATATACAGTGTAAGGTATATATCGATAGATATTTAGTTATGTGCGGAATGCTTCTTACATTAAATAAAGTAAGAAAAAGCAAGAGCGTATATGGAATAAATTAATTGGGTTGGCGAAGTGTCAAGATGGAAGACACATTAGCTTTGTTACTATTAATCAGTGCAGCGTTGCGTTGATGAAATTGATCGTGTGAGGTAGGTAATTACTTATTCGAGGCCACAACGTTGCAGTAATACCATCGAATAATTGTACCAGAGAATTGAATAGTCCACACGGAAGTTGGTCCATGTGCATCGCAATCATAAATTTTGCAGCGCTCGCGCTAATTTGTTGTCGGCATTGTGCAAAATTTAAGAAGTGAAAAGTGTCAAAATCGTTTTGGGTGCAAGCACCGGGCTTTGCAGTACATGTCAACAATCGCGTGCTCGGCAATTATGCAGGCTGAATACCCTACGAGCTGATGTCCATGATAAGGCTGAGAAAAAAATAATTGCTACCTGAAGCTCGCTCCATCGTGCCATATATCAATATCGTTAGCGGGAAAATCAGCTTGAATTGCATAATTATATTTTTCTACGTCGTCAAAAGAAAACATTTGATGATAGCGTCTACCTGCCGACAGAGCACAAAAGCATCATTTGTTTAGAGTGTCAGAACCAATGAAAAAACATAGTACAAGGGATCGATTCGAGGATGGATTATCAATTTAAGTGGACAAGTTTATACCCACGTTCGACGAGTTTATAGAATAAATTAATCGGATTAACTATATAATAACGATAAGGACGACAAAGACAATGTACAAATGACTGAATTTGATGCTACACATGATCGAAGTTATGTAGGAATCCATATTGTCAAAAAAAAGAATTTCAGATCATGTAAGTGAAAACGAAGATCTTCGAAATATAATCACACACAAAAATTGACGTCGAATAGCACTACACAATTAGCGTTAAGAGAAGGAATGTATGGACCGGGAAGTAAAAAGTAAAACCTGAAGCAAGATTTATGATACGGTCTCGAATTAAAATAGCCTTGATGTACACACATTGATGATTTTTGTGTACAAATTTAGGTACTGAAAGGGAGAATTTGAGGAAATAACATCACGCTCTGAACATACTTATGATATCAATTATTCATTTATACGTATTACATGGATAGGGAGGGTTAAGCTTCTGATCTTTCTCTTAAACAATCATTTAGTGCACATATTATCTTAATTGACGATATTATACATAATATAATCTTGCGAGTTAATATTGAAGGAATATACTTTTGGAACGAAGAGTATGCATTGGTTTGCAATTGTTTGTTACATGTCATGATATCATCCGAATTATCGACCAGTCGCTGCTGGACGCGTGAAATGGGTGTTGAGTGAGATACTACAATAAAAGTGTGTGGATTGATTTAATTCAAGTACGACAAAAGGAGGGTTTAAGCTGAGACTTAACTTTATTCTATATAGTTATGCCTTTTCCTGACTCTATTTGGCTTCTTAATTAGGTGTATCTCCCTCTTCACGTACTGTGTACGTGACATTTGAAAGCAAACACTTCTGTACGGTATCGTACAAGGTATTACCAGCTGTCTGGTAAGAACTGTGTGTTGGTATACGGTGGATGATCTAATGGGATGTTTCCAGCTCTCTAGCCGCCTCGGTACCACTGTTGCCGGTTCGAGTACAGCAGGAGACGGAAGGTACAGGTTACAGTGTGAAAAGACGGAAGTACCAGTATGGCATAGGAGAAAGAGTATTTGTAATGGATGGTTGCTCGTAGGTATGCTTTTACGATTGGTAATATACTTACTCTGCTAAAAGACTTCTTTTAAACGCTATCCCGATCTAATAATCTGACCATGTCACTATGCAAGAAAGCTAATGACAAAGCATCTAACACTAATGATGAAAAGCATTATGACTTGGCTGACCCAAAAAATAATTGCAAAGCCATTTTATGTGACGTAGACGATGAACAGAAAATTATCGATTGCTATTAAACGATTAAAATATATATCGGTCACCGACGACTGCACGACACCGATGTACATGAAAGCGCATGCGAGAGCGCAAACGCTTGATAGCGACATTAAATTGGAAGCCGGACAAGCCTCATCAAAGTACAGTTGGACTCGGTGATCCCCACGAATATATACCGTCAACACCATCATCCTGACGACAAAGTCGTATAAGCACTAAAGAGAATGTAATGCAGACAGACCTGTTTCATAAAAAATCCTTGGATAGATGCGACAAGATCACGTTATACATAAATAATATAACCTGAAACAAGGTAGTGCTGAAAGTGCTGGACCTGATTATCGTCAACTATGATCATTGACCACATCACTAGAAAAACGATGTTAATTCCCGATCATGATCTGATTATTGAGGTATCGTGATCCGATTCCGAGAGCGCATCGTTGCACGTAAAGACAAACAGTTTAGCAAAATCGATTTCTGGGGCATCTACTTTCCAATGGCGAGATAGCCTCACTCGGCCGTTTTTGTTATATATGCGTAAATTTATCAATATTTATACCAAGTAGACGCGAATATTGCTTGCTTAAACGCTGTCTTATCGATTAAAAGTACTTGAATAGACCTAATGGGTATATTGGTGAGAAGAAAGAGTATGATTACATGTCAATCACAGCTTTAAATGACCTTAAGTATTCGGGACGAAAATAAATTTATAAACTTGACAATGGACAATATTACAACGATGAGCGAAACCATGTAGAACCCTGTCCGTATTCGTACAACCAAAATGGAGATGTTGCACTTGTATCGATCTACGTCGATGACATTCTTTAAAAGGTGCCAAAGGGATAGCTTCAAGAAAGAGTTATATGCTAAGCTCGAACCAAGCTACGGCTTTTAGAATTTATTATGTTAGACAAGCACTCGGTTGTGAAAGTGAAGCGAAACAATATTCTCGATAAAGATTCTTAAACTACAAGCTGCACCGCAATATGAAACAATTTTAGTGTCGAGAACCTTTGAAGAGCATAGCTCCAACAGGGAACTCAAGCTCGTTTTTTTCAACAAGGTTGATGATGCAAACGTTCATAAGAAGAAGAACATTCTGTTCGGAAATGATTTTCTTCATCGGGTATGTATTATATCATTGATGTTATGAGAATGCTTGTGTCGGACCGGACATATCCTACGTCGTTGGACAGCGAAGCCGATACGTACAGTCACCTGATTTTATGGCTGTTCCTGACGCTCACTTATAAAGTACAGGCGACCCAAACTGATGACGGGGTAAGCTAGTGTATTCAAGATCACTCGTTCACTAAAAGCAGAACTCATTAATTTAGTACTTGCCAGTTCGATCGGAAGTACCAGGCGTTTGGACGTAAATGAGCAGTCTTCTGGCCAGTAACATTGAAGACAGCTCTGTCTTGTTCTAGCGACGATGTTCATATGGCCTGCTTCAACTTGCCTCTGTCGTATTCATTACATCAGCCTAATATGGTGTACCCCATCTATGACCTGTAGCAATTTTGATCTCTGTCATACAGCTACTCCTCACCCCATTGTTTTTGAAACACAAATCTAAGACCATAGATGGCTAAAGTATGCTAATGCACTAGCTTCGTTTCTATAGTCTCGGAATTTGATTTGACAAATTTTCCGCGAAGTTATAGGACCCTAAAGCTCGGAGAATTTTATAAATTTTGGCTCGAGGCGAGCCACATTTGGCCGCCCCAATTTTCCCACGCAGACTATTTTTCTGAATTTCTCGAATTATTCTGTGTAACCCCTTTTTTTAGGTAGACAGATTAGCGTTAAAGAACCATTTTTGCAGTCTTAAAAGTACAAAATGGTTGTCGTCACTCTAAACGGCATTGCTTTGCCTGTTCATGTCGCGTCTATATACTTAAAAACGACGCATTCGAGTATCTAAATCCATCAGAACCTATGAGATTTTGCTAAAACTATTGCAAAGTACAATAAATGGCAGAATTTAAAACGTTCACGTCCGTTAATATTACATTGGAACCTTACAATGCGATCGATTCTTCTTAACGGCGTATTCGGCGACCTTCCTCGTCAGGATCTTGCGATATACGTCCAAGTACCCGAAGACAAATGTAAGGTATTCTGGGACCATGTGCTTGAGGCATTTTTTGAGCATGGCTTTGGTTCTTTCCAGAACAATTCGATGAAGGTCAGTTTGCAATTTACCGAAGGTAAAAGGTGTGATAGCCGGCCGCAGTGGTAGTCACTTCCAAAAGCTCATTGGGGCTCTTGAATCACATTGATTTTGGGTACACTGCGGGTGTACAATCCTCATAACGTGCAAGTGCCGATGCCGTTGTTGGGGCGCGGCATGTTAATGATTGTTGACTATTAGGACGTTGGTTCTTGTTTGAATTGTATGATAGACGAGCTTTTGTGTGCAGTGCGACGAAAGAGTTAGAAATGGCAATTTCGGTGGCGAAACGGTGATAAAAATATATTCATCATTTTCAAAGTTGGCCGCCGAAAAAAAGGGTTACAGGTTAAAGGTGTTGCGTACCGTATGCATACAAATACGTATCAACAACACTGACACGGACAATAACAACAACAACAATCCCATTCGTCGTAACCGTCCGTTAAGTCGTTCAATTCCCTATCACGCACACCTATCACTTATAAAAGGGAACACCAACCGGCCATGTTCATCGATGGCCAGTCAAAACCCATTTGGTCGTCATGCGGTTCTCAGACTTCCAGCCGCCGCTCTGTGCCGAGATCCTCGCAGAGACCGATGCTCGTGGCTTCGAGTACATGACCCCCGTACAGGCAGCTACACTGCCTCTCCTCCTATCCAACAAGGACGTGTGCGTCGATGCGTGCACGGGTAGCGGCAAGACGCTGGCCTTTGTCCTGCCCATCGTGCAGCTGCTCAAGTCCAAGCTGGCAGACGGCAGCATCACGACGCCCCGTCGGACCGACCTCACCAAACTCGTGGCGATGATCATCTCTCCCACGCGTGAGCTCGCGCGCCAGATATTCGAGTGCGCCGAGACGTTCGTGGCCCGTGCGCTGCCTCATGTGCAGCTGCTGCTGTTTGTAGGCGGAACGAGTGTCGACGAAGACTTGTCATTGATTCGAGGAGCTACGGGGAAATGCTCAGTGGTTGTGGGAACACCGGGCCGAACGGAAGACTTGCTGAACCGCTGCGTGGGCTCTAGTGTCGAGACCCGCGAGTTTGAGATGCTCATTCTGGACGAAGCTGACACTATCCTGGACATGGGCTTCGAAGTGAGTCTCAACAAGATTCTCGCACACTTGCCGAAACAACGACGGACCGGATTGTTTTCGGCCACGCAGACCCAGGAGGTGAAGGCGCTCGCACGTGCAGGGCTGCGAAATCCAGCGACGATTTCGGTACAAGTGGCGAACAACACACAAGTGACTCCAGCCACGTTGCAGAATTACTTTTGTTTAGTTGGCCAAGACCAACGGTTGTCGGCGCTGCACCACTTTGTACTGACGAAGAAAGACGAGAAGCTCATTGTGTTTTTCTCGACGTGTGGATCTGTGGACTTCTTTGGACGCGTGCTGGAAAAGCTGCTCAGCGAAAAGGCGAAATTTCCAGTTGTGTCGCTGCATGGTAAGATGCCGCAGAAGAAGCGGACGACTAATTATGACCATTTCTCCACGTTGAAGTCTGGACTACTCGTGTGCACGGATGTCGTTGCGCGTGGCATCGATTTACCTGATGTGGACTGGATCGTGCAGTATGACCCGCCACAAGACCCGAACTTTTTCGTGCACCGTGTGGGGCGAACGGCCCGTGCAGGACGCTCTGGTTGTGCGCTTTCATTCTTGTCGTCGAACGAGGACGCGTATGTGAATTTTCTGAAGATTCGCAAAGTGCCGTGCGAAGAGATGATGCTTCCGCTCGACACGATGGAGGATGTCCTGCCAAAGGTAAAGTCGCTGATTTTAGAAGATCGTGATTTGCTTGAAAAAGGCACAAAGGCTTTCATATCTTTTGTACGCTCGTACAAGGAACACCAGTGCCAGTTTATCTTTCGGTTCAAGGAGCTTGATCTGGGTGCGGCAGCTCGTGGATTCTGTTTGCTGCAATTGCCCAAGATCAATGAGCTACGCAATGTGCGCATCAACTTTGAGAAGACTGATGTGAAGATCACGGACATCAAGTTCAAGGACAAGACTCGTGAAAAAGAGCGTCAGAAGAAGCTGGTAGTGATTGCGAAGGAGAATGAAGCTCGCGACAGAAAGGATGCTGAAATGCGCGAGAAGAAGCGCAAACGGGCGCTGGAGGACGAAGACCGAAAGCACCCACGTCGGCGCGAAAAGAAGAAGGGTTTGCACCAGCAGATCATTGAGGAATGGGAAGAGTTGGCTGAGGAAGAAAAACTGTACAGGAAGATGAAGAAGGGCAAGATCACGGAGAAGGAGTACGAGAAGTCGCTGCTGGGCAAGGTGGACGATTCTGACGATGAAGACGACGACGACGATGCCGGTGAAGGCAGCAAAAAGAAAAAGCCGAAGTGGCAACGTGCAGAAGAGAAGCTAAAGGAGCAGTTTAGAAAGAAGGAACCGGTCGTGAAGAAGACTGCAGAGCAGAAACGTGAGGCTGCCAAGCGCGAGGAACGCATTCGTAAGCGTAAAAAGTCTCAGCACGTCCAACGCGCTTTGCAAAGAGCCCAGCGCCGTGCCCGGCGCTAGATCCACATGCATGTGGGTTTTAACGGAGGATAATATTATTTACTCTTTGGCAAACTCCCTGTGATATGAAGTCTGGCAAGCCTCATTCGTCGCTGTCCGGGTTCGATGGCATGTTACGTATTGTTCGCTAAGTGCATCGCGGAAGCGTACACGTACATGCGAGCGCCCTAGTACATCAGCTTGTGCCTATTCGATGGACCCAAAAAGCGTCGAAGTTCTACACGTTGTGAACAAAGTGCTCAAATTGCGGATAAGCGAGTTAGAGTTGCTGTTCAGTGTTGACAATGGTGTACGACGTACCATTGGCGGTGATTCCATCAACGGAAGCGTCTCTGCATTCCAAAAGAAATATGTACAATGCAGAACACACAAAAACTGCTGGCAATGCCAGCGCGGTGGCGATTCCAAGCACCTGTCCCTGCAAGGCGTTCCATTTGTCGCGACGTGATGCCCATTTTTATCTCAGTACAGCATTGTGACGATGTCAACACAGGTGAAGAAAGGGCCATATTGTAGCGATTGCAACTCACCATTTGATATTGACAACACTTACAATCATTGACATGAGCGGCAAGCAACCACTCACGACATGCACGAGCCCGTCAAGCATTGATTCAACCATCCTTTTGATAGCCATGGATGTCAAACCTCTGTACCGCATCGCTGAAAGGCTCATCTTGCCGATCAAGACTTTTTTGTGACTGTCTCGGTCCTATCCTTCACAGCAGCAAGTCGACTTTTCTAGTGCTGGCTCGTCGTGCGGAACCGCCTTTTGTGACAGCCCAGGATCGCCTCCAACACTGAACAGCAAAGGTGCGGTTAAGAAGTATGAAGCAAACTCATGAACACCCAACATGTGACGCGCGAGAACGCGCTGGCGCACAATCTGCCGGGGTGACGATTGCTAGATCAAGTATGTTGTTGTCGGCTTCACTAAGCTAGTCTTGTAGATGATGCAAATGTGCTAACCAAGTTAGCTCACGCTGTTATATGCTTTGTGGTACATCTCCTGACCGAAGTCGACTGAGCGATTGGCAAACGCCAACAGTACATATGTATCACACTCACCCTGAACTCCACAACGAGAGCAATTCTAATTAGTGAACTCAAAGGGTTCGCACTTTGCGGCATTGTCAGTAACTTTGTACGATTCAGTCATCACCCCCTTGCAAGAAAGTCGAGTGATGCAGTTTCCCGCGCAAATAATTTTTCTGGCCGTAATTTGTGTTGTAAAACTTGTTCCGACAACGCACCACGAATCAAAATGGTAGGTTCCCAAGAGCACCTCGTTTGCTCGATGATCCACTCCGCCCCGAGTCTCGCAAGTCTTTGAATGGCTTCATCGGTAGTCTCGCCATTTACAGATAGCCAAATGCCGTTCCTACGCCTGACAAAGCCATGTGAAACACTCGGGCATACTCAAAGATCAAACTAACAATCATGCTGTAGTTTTGCTGAACGTTTTACGTGGATACGAAAAGCGTTGGGTAGCCTCTTCCCGCAGTCCTCTTGTTTGCCAGAGCTCAGGTCAATGATGATGTATACGGATAAAGTGTCGACTAAGCATTAAAGTCATAAAGGTCAAGATGACAAGACATACATCACGCAAATCGTTGTCTGTTTCTACCACATTCGTTCAATCATATTCATCCATAGGGCCCTTTGCTCAGCAAGACCCTGTCTGCACAAACCCGTCTTTCTAAGCAGCACGAAGGGACCCCCTACCGTACCTCGGGTGGCAAGACTACCCTTTGCTTTTAGCCTGCATTATACTTGAGTGAGCGGCCACGTTCTTGTCAAGCTGTACGAACATTGGTATGTGTCGACGCATGTATGAACTATGAGGCAAAAAACGATTGAAAATAAGTCGTGTCTTGGCTACCATCTGGATGTACCGAGAGCCACTCACGCGAGTCACAACCGTACGAGACGTTCAATAGTGCAGTACAAGCTGGGGCTGGTACGGTAGTCCATAATGCAGTGTGACGCCTCCCATCGTGTCATAACGTCTAAAGAGAGAATTGCAAACATAATATGGGGCCCAACAATGCAGGTCGTCGTGAAGTGCTTATCAATAGTGTATTGAAAAGTACCATTCTTACCACTGTTGCGTTGAAGTGGAAATTCGAGGATGACAAAAGTGATGTCCTCGTTTGCTAAGTTCTTTATCTTTTAGTTTACTTGTAGCTGTGTATTAATTGGTAGTACATTCTGGATTTGCTCAATTATTCGATATTAGAATGCTATTTTACAAAGATCAATTATGAAAGTCGCGCGTGATTGGCAAGTGAAATTTTTAGCAAATGTATCGTTGTGTAGCACTTTTTCTTAGTAGCCTAATCATTTCTTGATCAGACTGCACATGCACTTGCAACTGAGTCGCAACGCGGGATCTGGCGGATCAGCTGTCGGTAGCTGAAGCAAGTATGTGGGATGATCCAGACGGTTTTTAAAGGCGGACGAGGCACCTCGAGTAATATAAGGCACGCTGAGAACAATTCATCCTGGTGCACATTGGGCCGAAAAACGATACTGCAATCACAAACCTTTCGAGTTTGCGCATGATGCTATCCACTTGCGTGCTGTGCATGCATTGGCATTGTCGTAAAACCCACTTTCTTGCAATGAATCGATAGTGGCGGCATATCTTCACTCACTACAGAACGCTATTCTATTTTTAAAACGCTAGACAAATCCGAAAAAGTTCACCCAGGACAGTATATCAAAATTACGCACTGGAACGATTGCAACTTTTAGCTGTCAAGAAACGGATGTTGGCTTTGCAGGGGATAGTACACGCCCTCTGAAACTATTGTGCATATCGGTAGTAGCTCTTTGCACGCGAGCGGTAGAAGAGTCAAACGTATTGTTGAGCGAAAGAAGTTGCATGTAAATGGGATTGCACACATCTGGTTTATCTACCAATGGACTTATTCATCGCAAGCGTCTTTGTCAATGGCGAAGCTAGTACGCTGCATTGTCGACGTGTTAAGACTAGGAGGAAATAGTAAGAAAGGTTTTTTATGCACCAGAAGTTGAAAGCTTGTTGTTCGCTACTGTGAAATGCATTACGTTAAGTAGCTCACTAACAACAAGCGCTCATGTCTTCAGTCCTCAAGCTACATTGCAGTCATACAATGCTTTGATCCGTCTGCTACTGTAAGCTAGTCGACCCGAGTTGATAGTACGCAAACCTTCACCGCGCTACATTGTCCAATCTTACCAGGCAATGCAGGAAGAGGAGTGCGTGCTATAACCATCATCTCATGTCAAGTTTGAAAACCACGGCTACCTTACGATGCAAAAACTGACGCGCGATGATTGTTGCCATTAGACACAACGCTTCACTTGTTGGCATTCCATAGCAGCAAAAACAGTGTCTGCAATTTCAGTGGGGAATACTGCAGACATTAATGGGCCACGAATAATGGGCGTCGAACAGAAGCAGGACAGGCTATCGACTACCATGTGGCACGAGGTATCACCCCTTGTCGGGTACATTTTGTATAGGATGCAATCTCGAATGTCGATAGCTGTTTTTGCGTGGTGAAATGTGTGCGCTACAGCGTAGCGCGTACACTTTGGGCTTGTACATGGTAGATGGACAAAAGACCTTCGGATGACATCGCGTTAGCCGACGTAATCACTAGCAACAAGGTGCCACGCTGATATGGCCGCATAAAGGAAGAAAGCAAACAAGCGCGAGGCATTGACTACACGGAGATGACGGCATGTCAGGGCGTAGTCAAGCAGACCTGCAACAAATGCAGCAACAGAACACTGACTTCCGACCGATAATGCCATGAGCGGCAGGATAAGGCTGAAGCAACATGTGCACAAACACAGCGATATACGGCCGCAAAATAAGCCACGTCTGGAGCTGTTCAAACAGATGTCGCGCTTCGTATTCAATTCCATAATACAAATCAAGAGCTTCACGCGACCACTCACTGGTACAAAGGCTGTCGACACGGAGTTATCCATAGCATCTTGCCTGCACTCGCGTCACACTACCAGTCGCTCTTGTGGTACAGCTTGCCCTTGATACTGAGCTTGGACGTGTTTCGCGACCGCCGCTTACCACCCTCTTTTTGGCGTGTCTGCCGCTCCCGTTGCACCCGCTGCTTGATCACTTCATTCTCCACAACATACGAATCCTGTGTCTCGTCAATGTCCTCGTCGACCGGTTCATTCGACCCATGATCAACCTGGCTATCGAGCGTCGCGTCTTTCACGCCCTGCACAAGATGAACCAGTTTCTCCTCCTCGTCACTTTCTTCTCCACTTTCCTCCTCATCCTGTTCCACGCTTTCGTCATCCGCGCTATCGTCATCGCTATCGCTGTCCTCAACATTCTGATGAGCCGAAAAGATCGAGAGCTGCAATCGACAATACATCGTCAATCGCCAGTCCTCAAAACATTTACCGAGATATCGCCAACGTACATCGTGCACTTTCTCGCCAAACTCCTTGCCAAAGCCACTTGCTTCCACGTCCTCGTCAAGTCGAACACTCTCGTCTGCGACGATGTCGTCCAGCTTCGGAACACGCTGTGACGAGAAAAACAAATCAGATCCGCAACTACTCCTTCTTCCAGTCACTTTCAGCGCTCACGATTCTGCAAAATAAAACTCACGTCTGGTGTGTACGCGCCACCCTGCAGCCGCGAGAAGAACTTCACGAGTCCGTGCACGTCGCGATCGAACAGCCTGAAAGCACATGACAGTGAGCACGCGCGAGCTACACAGCAAGAAAGTCAGCTGCACTCACTCGGCAGCGTTCGGGTGCGACGTGGAAATCATCTGTGGGAAATCAATCATTGTGATTTTGCCCTCGCCTCCAATCATGATGTTGAACTCATTGAAGTCGCAATGGACCAGCCCGTATTCCGCTAGACGAACGACGATGGACATGGCCGCGTCATACACGTCCTTCGAGTTGGCCAGGCGGCGTACTTGATTAAGCGGGTAGCCATCCACGAGACTCATGCAGATCGCATGGCGATTGCAGTCAATGGGCGTCGGCGTCGGAAAGTCACGGTCATATAGCGCCTACAACATCGCCAGAAGCAAGCAAGCAAACAAGGAAGCAAGTTAGCGACAGCATCATTCTCGACCACAACCAACCGGCGATTGCCCGTTTGCTGCTCCATTGTACCTTCAGAAAAGCGTATTCTTTCATGGCCGAGAGTCGCGACATGTAGAACCAGCTCACGGACTTGCGGTTCTTCAAGTAGTCGCGTTTGCTTTTCACCGCTCGGAACGACGTGCGTCCGAGTCGGTGGAACTTGATCGCGACTTCCGTGCCGTCCTCTTGCGTCGCCAAGTAAATGTCCGACTCTTTGCCAACGCCAATCTGACGGCCCAGTCCCGTAATGTGGCCGCGTTGCAGGAACACACGCAGTGCGAGAAAGTCATAGCCACTGTACGTGAGCCGGTAGCCGTCGTACGCGTCGCCGTCGTGCGCAATGAGTTTGTTGCGCAACAAGTGCGACAGAATCTTCTGCACGCCGCCGTGGCGCAACTTGGCGATGATCGTGATGAGCGCCACGGGCACGACCTGGTGGTTCTTCATGCCCATCTCAATCGCCGTCAACACGCGAAAGTGCTCCTTCGTCAGGTACCGCATCGCAGTCACGTCGAGCTTCATGACAGCTCCGCCCGAGCAAATTGTAATGGACTGACTCACCAATGAACTGCTCGACGCGAGAGCGTGTTATCATTGGCTATGAGCAGCGAGGCCCGAGTGTACCGCGACTGTGGTACACCCGGCCGACCCGACCCGACCCATGCCGTCCGACCTCGCGATTGTCATGCCGCCGGTCCGATTCGCGTGGAAGTCGTCGCGAAAGCGGCGGCGATGGCAGTGCGACGGGGGGCCGGAGGGGGCTGCGGCGGTGGTGGTCTGCAGCGGTGCGTTTCAGAGTGAAGAGGACGCGGAGCTGCAGGTGGAGAACATGGACAGCGCCGCACGTGCGAAGCGCCGACCGGTGGAACTGCTTGAAGACAGTCGGACCAAAGTCGAGCGGCTCAAAGACGAAGGCAATCGACTGGCGGACGCGGGACGCTTTCGGGCCGCCATGAGCAGGTGGCACGAAGCACTTGGCGTGGACGCGAGCAATGCTGTGCTGTACGAGCTGCTGGCCCAGGCGTCGATGGCGGTGTACGAGGACTTCCAGGCGGTAATGTACGCCCGCCGAGCGACCGACTTGGCACCGGCGTGGAGCGACGGCTTCCTCACGCTGGCGCGGTGCCACCTCAACTTTGGCGAGTTGACGCTCGCTCGCGACGCCCTGCAGCAAGTCAGTCGTGCCGTCCGTGTCTTTGTGCGCTCGCCGCGTCGTCGTGTCTCACGCTGGATTGGGCTGTTTGCGTAGGCAGTCGCGCTGAATGCTGGCGCATGGACGGACGAAATGGCAGCCGATCGTCAAGAGATCGAAAAGCAGCTCGCGCGACAGGACCGAGCGCTGCGCAAACGCGACGAAGAGGCGGCGCGAGAAGTGGAGCTGGATAAGCTACAGGTGATCTCGTGCTTCAAGCACTTGACCCTCCGAGCGAAAACAGGATGCAGCCTCGAGGGACGCACGTGAGCACGGTCACATGCATTTGTGCGAGCTTCCTGCAGCTCTGCTCGGAAACGGTGAGGTAAGAATCTATGTATATGTATACTGTGGCATCTAACTTACAAGATATAAACTGCCGCGCATTACCGTTCTCCCTGCTTCCATCGCCGCTTGAATCCCGCCAGACTTGAGCAAGCCCGTGCTCTTCCACATATACACGAGATGTATGCATTCGAGCGAGCACGCACGCGATCACCGCCGTCGATGAAGAAGCGAGATCGCGGATTTTGCCAAGCTTGACAGTCTTCCAGCACGTCTCCTGGATCGGGTTGTTAATAGTTCGTCATCAGTCGAGAAAACGGGCGGCTCCAATGATGCTCTCTCTCGTCCTTTACGAGCAGAGTTTGTTGCCTTCAATTGTGTACGACGAAGGATCGCCGTGGGCAGGATCGTACGATGACACGTACTCACCAGTCGCTTGGTCATCGAGAATCTGCATGAACGACCGCTTGCGAGACGCAGTGCATTCTGCGTCCAGTTGACCCACTGTCTGCGGCACGTAGCAGTCGTATGGCTCGTGCTCGGCGGCGTCTTGTTCCGCTTGTAGCTCGTGTCTCGAGTCAAACAGCGAGTCGATCTTTTGGCTCATGAGGAAACACAGCGTTGTCGCAGCAGCGGCAATGTACTCTTGATCGACTGGGTCGCAGCTGCCATGATCCAGCCGTCGGACTTTGTCTTGCGGGGTTTTGCGAGGGCTGTCAGCGGTACCGCCTTGCTCGGGTGTCGACGGAGCTGTGTCGCGGCCATCAAGTGACACTGGCGCGGCAGGTCCGCTCGAGTACCCCGTCGCCACAGTGGCCATATCGGCGGACTTGCCGCTTTGCTTCTTTTCAGCTTTGAGCTTGGCCACCTTCAACAGATACTTCTGGGCGTGTGTACGCACTTGAGTCACTGACCGTGTGCGGACCACGTGCTGCACGCGCTTCCACTTGTGTCCGTGGATGCGGAACCCCTCGAGAAAGCGTTCGTGTTCGTCCGCCGACCAGCGACCCCCGCGGGTGATCGTGCCGCCCCGCGTTCCAACGATCGCGTTTTCCGAGTCCTGGCTCGCGTCTTCTCCACAGGCATGCACTGCTCCTTCCCCGACCCGGCGCGAGTCGGGCGACGGCGAGTCTCGAACTGGAGACGACTGGACGCTGCGTCGTTGCAGCGGGTGATGCTGCTGCGTACGTGCAGAGACGTAGTGGTTCTCCTCATAGGGCGGCAGTGCTGCCGGCATCTCTTGCTTGATCGCCGCGGGCCGCTGCGGTGTCTCGAACCCGTGCAGCGATGGGAGACTGAAGGCAGGCGGCATTGGGTGATGGCCCGAGGCGCTAGAGCCGGTGCGGTTGAGAATGTTGGCGAGCCCAAACCTCGACGAGCTGCTCCACGGCTCAGCTTCCTGTTTCATGGACAATGCAGACGCAGCAGCAGAAGGGGCAGCAGACGAGGCACACACAGAGTCAAACACGGGCGTTTGTCGCGTGGCCGCCACGAAACTCGCAGTGTGTTGTTGGTGAGCACGCACCTTATCAAGTGACGCAACGCTGTGCCTTTGCCAGGGGCTGTAACTGCTGCCGTAGCTGCCCGCGCGCTTGACGCGGTCCATACTTTGTCGCTATCACACAGACCGTCCGCTAAAAATAGGTCGCGTCTCGACGTTGCGCGTGTCGCAACGGCAGCCACGTCGGGGAGAGAGAGAGAGAGCGAGTGAGCGGGCGGGCGGGCGGGCGAGACGAGCAGAGGAACGAAACGGCCGGGCGACTGACTTCTGCGGCAGCAATGGAGAGCGAGAGCGAGAGAGTCAAAGTGAGAGGGCTAATCTTCGAGTGACGGAACAGGTCCACGCCGCGCAAATGACGGCGGCGGTCGGCACCGAGGACTGGATCCGCTGTCCCACAACCGCAACCCCGCCCAAGGCCCAGCAGCTGGCGGCTGTTGCAACCACACGCGACGGAGCGACGGGGGGCGGATCCAGTGGCGCTCGTCCGGTCGGAACTGCTCGAGCGACTCACCTTTTTCGTCGGGAACGGATGAAACACTCGGCTGCTCGCGGGGCTCGGACGATCGATTGATCGATTGATCGATTGACCGATCAATTGGTGCGGCGTCGGCTGCTGCTGCTGCTGCTTGGTGCGGTTTTTGAGCTCTGCGGCCTGTGCGGCGACAAGATATCGACGGTGGCTCACTCGCGTTTTGCGCGAGCGTGCGGTCGTGCGCTGGCCTCCATAGTGGGCGCCAGTCGTCGGTAAAGTGAGTCAGTTCTCTTGCGACTAGGGCAGAAGCGCGCGGGCACAGAGCGCGGGCAGTGGCAACATCACTGGATCGCTTGTCGCAAAGTTGTAAGCCACAAGATCGCGAGCAGCCCAACAGCTGCTGCGCGGACGACCAAGCGGACCGCGAGATCAGCAGCACTTGCGTCGGGCAAAGGCGACAACGACAGCGACGCATTTGTTTTCGTCGTCTTTGTCTTTGGTTTGTATTCGGTTCATCCTCAATCGCGTGTACGTACCACACGCGGTCGGTCAACTTGATGACGTTTGGTGGCTCGACTCACGCACAGTATCGATCGGCTCACGAACGAGAGTGGAAGCGGGCGACATCGTCGACGCGCGGGAATTTCCAGCGATTTGCTCGTTTTTTATTTGGTTCGGGAGAAGGGATAGAGAAAAAGCTCCTCTTTGTCCGATCTGTCGCAGGTGGTGGGGGTGGGCGGCGGCAGCGAGAGTGCATTTTCGATCGAGCCGCCTGCTGCTGCCGCTGGCCCAGTCGCCCAGTCCCCTACGCACTCCCTCGCGCCCAGTGCACGCCGCGAGCTGCTGTGACGCAAAGCCACGCCACGTGCATGGCAAAGCGCCCAGCTGCCGTGCGGGGTCCGCCGAAAAGGCGCGATGCAAGCAAAAGTATCTTGCCCGGAGTTCAGTTCACGAGACCAGTTTGCGCCGGTCGGCACAGATTTGCTGCCAGCCGCTTCTGCAGCATGGGACACACTTGGGCCCTCTGCGCTGTGTAGGGCACTAAAGCCGCCGCCGCCGCGTCGGGTCGGCGATCGTCGTCTTTTCTGATCCACGGGTCGCAAACGCCTTTGCGTATCGCCACGTCTCCAGGCGGCGTCGTAGGGTACCACCATCACCATCATCCCAGTCCCACAGTCACAGTCATCATCACCATCGTCACCACTCGTAGCAGCGGCTTTGGACATGCGAACAATGCCCTGCCCAGGCGGTCGGCCCGGGCGACTGTAATTGTCGTCGCCCCATCGTCTCGCGATGATACGGTTTTTTGCTACGCTACTCACGCGGTCCGCATGGCATACACCGATTGCTGGGTTACAACAAGACGTGCGCCAGTCCACCCTGGCCAGGAAAAAGTCACAGTAATGCTGAAGTAGGGCTATTTCTGTTTGCTGTATAGTGGTCATCGTCGTCGAGCGCCATTGATGGCATGCGGTGCATCTGTCAGGTCCTCTCCATGGTAAGCAAGTCGGGATCTGTCGCGTGGAGCGCAGCACAAACGTCTGTCGGTGCGAGAACGCTCTCGCAGAGAGCTGTTGGTGCGTTACTTCCCATCGCCGGTCATGACGGCACTAGATAGTCCAGTGGCGGGAGCGTCACCTCAGGTTAGGAGACAAAGCATCCCGCTGAGAGAAAAGCTCTGCGATCGAGATGTGGTAGTGGTGGTGGTAGTTGCTGACCGGTCGTCTGCTTTGAAGTTGAGATTCGCGTCGACCGTACGATCACACGACAGACTGACGTCCGCTCTGCTTGCTATGAAGATTGGTGTGCAACTGGAGCGGGGGAATTCGGATACGACGTAGCCGCTACCGCTCTCGGCTTTTGGATCTGCTGACGTGCGCAGACACGCCAGGATCACCAGGAGATGCAATCGGTCGATGCAATGTCCTAAACTTGAAGGCCAGCTGGACTGCATCGGCAACACAGCGCGGGCTGCGTTGTCTAGGCCGTCTGGTCTTCGTCGCTTTCCCACGGTCTACAAACACTTCTTCTGCGTGGATGCGACTGTTGCAGCAGCCAGGCGTGTTCGAGCCGGCGAGTGCACTAGAGGCCACGGAAGCCACTTCTATTGTACAGGTGACAGCCGTGCAACGAAAAGCGGTGCTCGGCGTTGCACGGCTCAAGTGGTGCGGTGAGTTGTCGACGGCTAGCAACTTGTTGTGCAGCAACGCGCCTGCTGGAGCACTATGTGGATGTGAGTTTCATTGCCTTGCGGGTGGCTGGACGGAGGCTCGCGGTGATGTCTTGTTCCGTAGGGCGCATCTAAGCCAACCGCTGGTACCAGCAGACGTCCATATATCTTACTGCACGGCGTCGGCGTCATTTCGTGTGTACAACAGGAAATTCGTGTGTGCTACTTGCTCTCCTCTTGTTCGTTTGCTTGTTTCGGAAGGCTCCTGGACGCAGTAGCGAGCTTTGTAGCAGCTTCAGTGCGGCTGATACCTAATCCGACACTACCAGGATCGAGCAGTTCCGGCAACTCAGAAAGCGAGACAACAGCGAGTCCGTCAAAAGCATAGACTGCAAGGCAAAGCACGGTGGTACGTATGCTGAGCTGTGAATGCCAGCTACGCCTACAGTTTCGCGGCCGTTTCCATTTCGCTGGGCAGGTTCTCCGCTCGCGCTCGCAGCAATGTTGTTGTTGGGTCTGCAGTATTCGTCGTTGTTGCCATTCATACCGACGCATTTCCGCTGTATAGGTGCCACGAAAGGAGCCGACATGCAGCCATACAAGTGCAAGCGGCAAAAGCTTTACACGAAGTTGGCATCCACACGCAGAAGACGAGCGCGATGGGGCAGGATAGTGGACGCCAGCGCTGTTAAAAAGGCTATCGAAGACTACTTTAGTAGTGTTCCTACAGCGCTGACGTTCACTTAGGTAATACCATTAGTGAAAAACTCGGCGGTGCGTTCGACATATGAGATCGTAGCGCGGCACCGACACCATCAGAGCAAAAAGCAGATAAAGCAAAACCGATTCGCCGTACGGCATGTCTGCCTTTCTCGAAGTCATTGTGATAGGAGCGAAGCATCTATCGATATGGGGTCAAAGATGGATCGTTGACCGCGGCCACAACGTAATGGTGTGCGTACGTGTCGGGCGTTGAGGCTAAACACTACTCACAGTCACAAGCTTGCGAACGTCGGATCTTCATGCCGGAAGCTATACAATGATCTAAATTCTGTGGTGTCGTGTGTACCTCTTTATAAACGACTAGCCGCTACTTGCAAGCTGAGTTCATGCCGACTTTATACTAACTTGCCAGTACTCTGCGTCTACATCATCAACATACAAGTCACGTGGGCCGAAGCTGCTTCGGCCAATATGTACTGTGAAGGAATTGCCACGGTATGGCGACTCCGATTTTTGCTATAAAATTAGGTACTTAGGTGAAGTGCTATATCGTGCTCGCACGTTCTACGTGTCTCTTTTTGGGTGCCAAGGTTGGATAGAAACACAACCCGCATGGTCTACTGCACCAACACGTAGCCGGGATGCGGTATCGTACCGGTCGATAGAAAGATCCAAGCTGATCGAACCATAAGGAATTCATCACTCACTATCACTCTTTACGCGGCATTTCTCTGCCATTCAAACTTTCTTCGCAGATAGTTGTAATGTTGACTCTAAGAATTGCAAGACAAAGTCTACCGGCAAATGCTCAGATCAAAGCAGACATAATGGAGGTACGTGGGTCCACAGAGGTAGCAATGACATGCTATCAACAAGCATCTGCTGTACACTTGCACGGCCAAAAGGACGTCACCGGTGTCGTCATTCGCACTTTGATTACTAACTCAAACGACCTATGTCGATCGAAGCAGCCAAACGCGACGAACGCATTCGATGAGAAAGACCGTAAAATCGTGCGGTGATGTACGACATGATTCGTGTTGCATACCTTGGTGCGCGAAACAGCATTGATGATCTGGTAATCGTGTGTGTGCGCGTGATTAGATCAAGGGGTGGCCTTATTTGGCAAATAATGTGCGCGTATCCATTGCAAGCACAATTTTGATGCGTGCTTTTTACCTGAACGATTCCCAAAGATACCGGCAACTTCAAAACGATTGAAGCCTACGGATACTTCGCACCAGTGTTTCGTAGAAATGTGAATTGCGCTTCGAGAGCGGCGGTGACGCCCTTTGACGCGGTTATAACGATTACAAGCACAAAGTTGTCGGCAGGTGCTCTGTGCTGTTGTCATCAGTCGGAATCGAACGAGAAAGCGACTAGTGCTGTCGTGCAACTAAACCGTAGATTACGACAACACAGCCGCAAAACTTCATATAAATCTGCAAGATCATGCGTGACACACTGTCTTCCCCTGCAAAATATTGAGCGCCCGTCCACAAGAGTTTGACATGCGATTGCACGCGATTGCAAGTACAAATTGTGAAAAGCAAGGGACGCGACGGTAACCTGTTCAGTATCATTGTCGGATGCACATGTCGTACAAATAAAAGCGACGAGAGGTGTCTGCGTTACAGAGCTGGGTTGCCAATCTGGGCATTGTGACCTATCTTTTCGACATATTACGTATTCCAAATATGTGAACGGCTACGTGTATGTATAGCTAACGTCGGTCCCCTGTGAGTTCATTTAAGCAAAGGATAAGGCCAAGAAGCCCTACTGTAATGATTTACTTCGATCATTCTCGTCAAAGTGGCTTTCAAGACCGCGCTACAGTACTCTCACACGACGTGCAAAGCTGGGCCGAAAGCCTTAGCCGACAACCATTGTAAATGCTTGCGTGTGATCCTGTATATTTTTTATCTTATTACGATATTAAAATTATGGTAAGCTAGAAGCGTTTATGAAGTAATACTTTAACTATACACAACTGTAGATCGCGCTGGCGATGCCCGTCGACGTGTATTCGTATTTGCATTTTCAGCTATGAACATTTTTACTACAGAAGAAGATTAACTCGCATATGCTTGGGACACCGCTAAAAATACCTTCTAGTATTGCCGCGCAGCATAATAGAGTTATATGTAAGGAGTAATACCATATCATGTGCCAAAGAAATTCGAAAGCTGTTTATAGTAAGCGCGACAGGTGAGATAGCGTAGTCACGGCCACATCATTGGCATGGCTTATCGAATCCCAAGCAGATGCCCAAAGATGGGTAGATGTCGTTGCGGTGACTCTTTTGTTGATCGCTACATTGTTTGTGGTTAAAAATGAGAATCTCAGGATGAGGTCACACGTTGAGTGATTTTTTCAACCGCAGACACGATATAGATGCACAGAGCATTTGTTTCTCTAGTATATGCTATACAGGGCACACAGTGTAACAGGTTACCCCATGCATCATATTGACATCAATAGAGAGTAGTGCGATCATTGTCTAAGCGGGCAATGTTCTTGGGTTCTACTATATCAGGTCATGCTCAATGAATTTTGCTCAGTACTTAATAGATTCTAAAAAAGCGTCCAGTCAATGATGGACGCGCGCAATGGGTGGTTATCAGATAAGATTAGTTTTTGTCCAATTAAATAACTGGGTATACAAGGTTTAAATAGATCAATACATTCAGTCAACTATACTGGATCCAACTCTCCTATATTACCTTAATTTTACGTCTTCACGTAATTTAACTCATTTCGTCTACGCGTACATGTACGTAAAGCTGCGTGAAACCAACTTACACTATTATCAGTATCGTTAAGCTCATACTTATATCGTCATAAGCGAGGTCCCTCGTTGGATGCAAATATTCGTGCGAGGACAAATTAGTAAATGCAAGCTTGTGCAATTTTTGGGAATGCACATCATCTCAGACAACACGGCTTTTTTGTAATGAAATATAGAGATGCTCTTATATTAATACGAATATCGATACCAAATAATGCTAGTAGTGCAAAACACCAAAAAGTATGATATGTGACAAATGCAAGGATAAGCCCTGGAGGAGCTCACCCGTCACTGCTCGTAATTTAGTTCAGACAAAGGGATCAAATTTGTATATTCTTGTCCCCGTATGGGAGGGTAGATTGGCGGAAAGGGGGCGTGATGTGCGTTGTTGGATGAATTTTTGGCTGGTATGCAAGCTAAGATGGGATAGCCAATGATTGACAAAATTTCTACGACAAATATCTTGTTGCGCCTAACATCTGTGAACACTCCTGCTGATGTGAGAATAGCTTTACTAGTCAGGAGATGATGAATGAACTTAACTTTCTGTTTTATTTTTGGATGTAGGTCCATACTATGTGACATAAGGGAGTATTCGCCCGACGGCGAGCATGCGATCTCATACCCTATCTCGGAAGGGTTCGCGAGCATTGTTACCTTGAGAAGATGAACAAGTCTCACAATGTACATGCGGCGAAAATTGCCACGAAGCTGCGTCTTGACTCCTATTCTCGAAGGGGGAGGGGAACGCCGGAGAATGGACAGGCCTAACTAGTGGCGCAAAAAGGTCGGTATAGGAAATCAAAAGTGTGGAAGGATTCTAAGGAAACTTCAATGACTACGTCCATGAGTGTAAGGCTTGAATGTACCAAAATTTATAAGTGATCCAATGACATACTGAACTACTTAACTATTTGTTAGTACCACCGTTGTCACTCCAAAGTGCACGCCGAGAGCTCATACTTGCGTCTCATGCCAGCTTGTGTTTTGTAAAGCACGTATGGGTATCATAATTTTTTTGTTGCCCAGGTACTTGTGACTATTTCTACGATGTTCAAACGTGTGGTATATAGATATGTGCACGATCAAGGTCAAAGTATGAGAGACTAAACTTTAGGATGCAAATTGTAAATTAGATTGGTAGATGCAAGGAGAAGAAACTTGTCAATCGCATCGACCACCAAAAGCTCATAAATATTTCCTCTCCGAGTTTAAAAGGAAAATCAAGCATTTTTCTTACTTAATTCATTCCATACAAACGTCGTCTTCTATTGATTAGTACCGAAAAGTACACCCATGCAGTCTTGCGACAGTTTTCTTACTAATGTTGACCTTATAAGATACAAAAAATTGATGCATACGATCCAACTTAATGGGTTTGCTCAATTATACTCTCATGGTCAAAATTATCCGAACACCCATAAAACTTACAATTACTCGGCTTCTACTGGTCATTTTTGACGCTGATTTAATAGTTTTAACCTATCGACGTGCGCCACGCGTGGTTGTGGCTACGGCGCGATTTAGCCACGCTGGAGGGGGCTCTTACACAATTGACAAAAATTCGCGGTGGAAAAAATCACTGAACAAAGAATGCATACATTTCTATATTAATAGAGTGATGGTCACACAAAACTGATGGTCAGCTCACCGCATGGTTTAAGTCAAAAAAAAGGGATTTCTATAAACAATTCACACCTGAAGAGGTCTGCCTCATCAATTGGCTACGTGAGGTAGGTCTCTCGTACCGTCAGATCAAGGACCACGTAGGTCGATCAATCTCCACCATCTCAAGTGTCCTTACGAAAAAGACCAATTAGTTAGAGAATTCAGTCGGTCGACTCCCCCCGAAGCTCTTCGGGCGCGTCACACCCCATCCCATTCGCGCTGCCGCCAAGGGTCAAGCCAAGTCCGACAAGCTGAAGGTCGAACTCGAGCTGACGTGCAGCGCCATCTCGGTGCGCCGTGTTCTCTCTCACTGCAATTTTCTGCAGTACTTCGATATGAAGATAACTCTTTCGCTTACTGCGGCGCACAAGACCGCGCGACTACAGTGGACGTCTGAGAAGGTGACGAAAAAACAGGACTGAAAGGTTGTCATCTTCTAAGACGAGAAGATATCCAACTTTGACGGCCCGGAAGGCTTCCGCTTGAACTGGAGCGATCTTCGTCATCCAGCGCAACAGGCCGTCCGGCGCCAACAAGTAGGCAACATCATTATGCTAAGTAATCTTTTAGTTGGGATGGGAAAGCTTACGCGCAATTATCTAGTGGCACCAAACACCATCCCACTGTGTGTAGCGCAAGGTGCTCATTTCAGAATGACTTTCGACGTCATTTACGCGCACGGTGTGCAATCCCGCTCCAGAATGGTTGCGGACCGACCGTATAAGAGCACGTTGTACAATCCATCGAGTTTAGTCCCAGCTAAATCGAGAAATATATATGCATGGAATCAAGAAGGCTTAGAGTAGCAGCTTGCGTGTAAACTAAGGACCTGATGCAATCATTTTTGTATTCTCCATCAATGCATTACATTCCAGGCATAACATCTGGTAGCCCTTTTTGGTCTGAAGACCTGCACGCAGACTTTGAACTCGACCCGACCCCGGTCTGACTGCGAAAAGCTGTGCGAAGTTTATGGATGCCATGAGCGGGCCGTCAAATGCTGATCTCATGCAAAGCATGTTGGCGATGATGTCGCAGTAACAAGAAATGATGAGAAAGATGGCTGGGGCTACAACACTAAAGGACTTACGTTTAGACGCAGTGAAGGCTACCCGGTATGGAGGGCAAGTACAAGATTCGTTTGCGCTTTTAAACTAACAAGTACAGCGGTGCTTTACAGTGAGGCGTGTCAATTGTAAGTGCGCGACGATGGCTGCTACAATCATTCCAACCAGTGGAAACATGCTCGTAGGCACTGCATCGGAATGGTACGTTTGACCAAGAATCAGGATCACGACTGTGGATGAGCTATTTTTTCATTTGGAGCAAGAGTTCGTACCAGCAGACCTTCAGATACGTCTCCGTGACCAGCTTCGAAACCTGGATCAGGCTCAATGCTGGGACCTTGGGGATTCCGTTAATTGCCTTCGACAGCTGATGATTGAGGTCCGAAATATGAGTGATGTCGACTCCATTTTCTATTTCATACAGGGATTAAAGCACCAAACTCGCGCCGAAGTCGAGCATAGACGATGCTCATCGTTGAGTCAAGCGATCAATGTTGCTTATGATTTCGAGGAATCACACTTTGGCGTCGATACCGCCAGACGCGCGTAGCCGTTTCGTAGACAAGAAATAAGGCCGCGTCCGCGCTTCGAAGATGCCCGACCAGAGCTTATTAAAAATGATTATGTACAAGTGGTGTCTAAGGAATAATGCTTCCAGCGCAAGTTGTGCTTTTATTTTTAACAGCCAGGAAATTGACTCGCAGAATGTACGACGAGGCCACAAAACCGGAGCTCATCGCGACCGAATGAGAGAATTGGCATGATCGATAGTGTGCAAGATACGAAAGAAGACGACGAAAGTGGGATCGTGTTCGATCAATACACTAATAACACTGTTGAAGGACACGTGATCGATTAACAGTCATCTTTGCTGCGTAAACGCGGTACGATTGATGGTGTGCACGTGACAATTTTATTGGATTGTAGAGCTTCGAAAAACGTAGTTCGTCTAGGTCTTGCGTCACGAGTCATCAGTAAACATCGGGGACAGCTGAAGAGGTTCGATGGTTTTCTAACTTCGCCAGCCGAGTTGTCGACAGTCGAAGTAATTGTTAAAATGAGTGGCATTGAATTTGCTCACCTGGTTTTAACGAAGAGTCCCTTAGATGCTGATTAGGACGTCTTTTTTGGGCTTCCATGGTTTCGCGATTACGCCCCGCAGGTGGACTGGATCTCCGGAAAAATTCTTCACCAAAAGGCTCCCGCTAACTCCGATGGCGTGAACGATAACAGGTTGGCCGAGCCTGATCAGTATAATTAAGGCCCTGTATGAAGTAAACGTTCGCGACCATTAGATGTTCGAAGAGACGAATACGCCGAGATTTACATGGTAAAAATATTCCCTGTTACCACAAGCGATATCGTCCCTGCATGGGTTTGTGATATTGTATTTGAATATAGCGATGTTTTCCCAGAAAAGCTTCCTGATGGTCTCCCGCCGACACGTGCTGTGCCAATCGAAGTTGAGATGAAACCGGATGCCATTCTCAGCTCTCGAGCCCCCTGTCGTTTGTCCAAGACGGAGAAAGCAGCTCTCGAGTCATTCGTTACAGAGAACCTTAAGAAAGGCTGGGTAGGAGTCTCAAACTCACCGTGGGTTTCCAACGTCTTTGGTGTAACAAAAAAGGCCCATGATACTGGACATGCTCCCACCCGGGGTAAGTGGCTTCGGCCGGGAAATTGCTCGCATTTTATTCGCTGAGTTATTGATTATCGATACGTGAACAGTCAGACCAAGATTTCAAAAATTCCTCTGCCTCTCATTGAGAAGCTTTTTAATCAAATGACAGGCTGTACTGTTTACACTGTGATAGACTTGGCTCAAGGATATCATCAAATGCTTGTGAATGAACCCATCCGTCAATTCACGGCTTTCGGACTCACAAGGAGACATACCAATAGTGTGTTGCATATATGGGCTTGGTAGGAATTTTAGGCGTCTGGTCTCGACTTATGCGGGTGCTCTTCGAATAAGTTTGTTTCATACTTGTCTACCTTAACGACATTTGCGTCTTTTCCAAGTCAAACGCAGATCACATTCGGCATGTTCGCGAAGTGTTTAAGGCACTGCGCCAAGAGAAGCACTACGCATATAGGGAAAAGTGCTCTTTTGGCAAGGACAGTGTAGCGTTTTTAGGCCATAAAATATCGAAGAATGGCTTGAGCGTGGATCAGCGGAAGACAACAGCTATTAAGAAGATGAAGGCACCAAGCACGCGGAAAGAACTAATGAGCTTTCTCGGATTAGCTGGATACTATCGACGGTTTATCTGTAATTTTGCACAAATTGCACTTCCTCTTACTAAGCTCGTTATAAAAAGGAAGTGCGATGGGAGTGGTCGCACGATCAAGATAAAGCATTTCGAGACTGAAAGGTCTCCCTACAACAAGCACCTGTGCTACAGCTACCGAACTTTGCGATACCGTTTACTGTCACCACAGATGCTTTTGGGTGCTGCATGGGTGGCGTTCTGTCCCAGATCACAGATGGCAAAGATCACCCCATCGCGTTTTACTCTAAAAAGTTTGGGGTTAATGAGTAAGTGTGGCCCGCCCACAAACAAGAACTATTTGCGGTCAAGACATCTCTTTCCAAATAGCGCCATAACCTTCATGAACGTTCATTCGATGTTATTACGGACAATACCGCGTGCCGCTGGATGCTTCATCATCCCTTAGTTACACCAAAATTGGCTCGAATGTTGACATTTTTTTGACAATTCGACTTTACGTTGCATCATGTTAAAAGCACCTCCAACGTTGTCGTCGATGCGTTGTCACGGACGAACGGGTTCACTCCGCTCGAAGACCCTTTATTAGCTTCAATGCCTCGTATTCATGACTGTGGGCAGCAGTGCGTCGTTCGCGATACAACTCTACGTCGTCACCGCCTCCAGTTAACAGCTCTGTGCTCTCTCTCGCGTCTCGATCAAGAACTTCTGCTCGATGTGCATGACCTTAGGGGGGTGAGTGGTGTACTTCACCACGTTGGTTTAAATCAGATTCAACAAGTACAAGTGCAGGATCAAGTTCAGCACATCGAGTTCGTGGTATCAAGTGTGCACCTCTCCCCTGCTATAATAACTCGTTTAAGGTCGGCTACGCGCATGATCCGAAATTCAAGAGTGCTCTGAACAACGTTCACGAGAAGTAAGTGTTGAAGAATGTGCTTCTTTATCTGAAGACAAAGCATGCTGTCAATCGACTCTGCGTTCCAGCCAACAATCGGTTGATCACCAATATCCTCCGAGAACATTACGATGGGAACACAGCGGCACATTTAGTAATACGTCGCACCAAGTTAAAGGTGGCGCAATGGTACTTTTGGCCAAACTTGGAACAGGATGTACTCGATCATGTATCGAGTCTGTGGTACTTGTGTGCGATGGAAGACGAGAACACTGAAGAAAAATGGAAAGCTCATGCCAATACCTATACCAAAAGACTGTTGGGAAGTTGTATCGATGGATTTTATTACGGGACTGCCAGTGTCAAGCGGGTTTGACGCGATCATGACTGTAGTTGATAAACTGTCGAAATGTCTAATATATGCTGCCACGCACACCATACGTCGACGCGCCACAAGTTGCTAACCTTTTCTTTGATGTTGTAGTTCGCTATCACGGTCTCCCGAATGTCATCATAAGTGATCGCGACCCGGATTTTACGTCCAACTTGTGGAGGTCTCTCATGGCGGTCATGGGTACTAAGCTTTCAATGACGACATCGCACCGCGCACAAGAGGACGGTCAAAGAGAGCGTCGAAATCTAATTTTGGACGATACTCTACGATGCATGGTGTCGTACCATGGAAGTGACTGGTCAGAGCATCTCAGTACTATCGAGTTTGCGCACACTACACTAGTAAGCAAGTCTACCCAGCTCTCATTATTCGAAATTGACACGGGTCGGAAAGGCAACAACGCAATAACGGGCGACTCCAGTGAAGCCGTGACAAAGATCGGTATATCCGAGTACGCCAAGAAATTTGCAGACAGAAGACAGAAGATCATCGATATTTGCACGGAAGAACTTAGAAATTTCTTATCAGAAACAAAAAGAGTATTAGCGACAGGAAACGCAGCAGTCTTACATTTAATGCTGGGAACATGGTTATACTTGACGCTAGACATCTCAATCTACGCCATCGCAACAACGGACAAGATGCAACAAATTCTAAAGCTAATTGCTAAAGAGAATTGGGCCGTCTAAGATTGAGAAAGTGATTAACCAGAATGTGGCCAAGCTCACTCTCCCTCAAGCACTCATTAAGTTGCACCCGAGCTTCAACATCGATTTGTTAAGCCACTTTGTACCAAACCCTGAGCGGCTTAACAGTCGACCGGTGC
The DNA here is from genome assembly GCA_947650285.1 of Hyaloperonospora brassicae. Lineage (NCBI taxonomy): Eukaryota > Oomycota > Peronosporomycetes > Peronosporales > Peronosporaceae > Hyaloperonospora > Hyaloperonospora brassicae. The sequence continues at coordinate 37,316 of CANTFL010000971.1, read as the reverse complement.
CAAAAGCAGTACCCGTAATTCTTGATGAAGCCACCGGTGACGAGTTGCACATTGTGGAAGCGCTTGTCAAAAGGCGTATGGTTAGCAGACAACTGGAGTGGCTCGTTCGGTTGCATGGACTTTCAGAGCATGAGTGCATCTGGGAAATAGAAAAAACGTCAGACACGTTACACATTGGCGCGATTTAGTGCAATAATTCCTAATGCACCAACGCGAACTCCTCTCGGGGGGGATGTAGCTTGAGGCGCTCGTTCCGGAATGACTTTCGACGTCGTTTACGCGCACGGTGTGCAATCCCGCTCCAGAATGGTTGCGGGTGACTTCGTACGCGCGCACGTTGTACAATTTCGCTCCAGAATGGTTGCGGACCGACCGTATAAAAGCACGTTGTGCAATCCATCAAGTTTAGTCCTAGTTGAATTCGAGAAATAATTATGCATGGAATCAAGAAGGCTTAGAGTAGCAGCTTGCGTGTAAACTAAGGACCTAATGCAATCACTTTTGTATTCTGCGTCAAGGCATTACATCCCAGGCACCACACTGTGTCTGTAATATTGGGAAATATTTACTCATCTTCGCGCACCAGAAATTTGTCACGGAAGGTTGTCTTCCAGCAAGACAATGCTCCAACCTACACTTTCCTTGAGACGAAGGAGTTCTTCTCTCAGATGGGTTTGACGGTTATGGATTGGCCAGCCCTACCCCTGACCCCAACACCATCATCAATATGTGGTGTTTAATGGATCGTCGTGTGTATGCCCATGACAAACAGTGCGATACACGCATTGAACTCCATCAGGCCATCTTGGATGCTTGGGATTCGATCACACTGGACGAGTCATGATATTAATCGGCGCCATTCCATGTCGATGTGTGAAGACCATTCAGAAATAAGATGACAAGACTGACTAATAACCCTCACTCGCTGGCATAACATCACTCTATTAATATAGAAATGTATGCATTCTTTGTTCAGTGATTTTGTCCACCGCGAATTTTGGTCAATCGTATAAGAGCCCCCCTCCAGCGTGGCTAAATCGCGCCGTAGCCACAAGCACGCGTCGCGAACGTCAATAGGCTAAACATAGTAAAACAGCGTCAAAAATGACCAGTAGAAGCCGAGTTATTGTAAGTTTTATGGGTGTTCGGACAACTTTGACCATGAGTGTATGGGTTGCTTCCTGTGGGATAAAGGACTTGGGACAAATTGGATGGGTACTTTTATCCAAATGACTAAAACGGAAGTGCGCATAGTTCCTTCATGCAATACTATCGATTATTAAACAATATTTGCATTACAAACGTACCAGCTCGTGAAATGGTGGTGATCATCAGCAGAATGTTACTTTTGCGTAATTAAGGTTGACTTTTGAATCGAGGATATTTAAAGCACTTGGTTAGCACTGCGTCCTAACTTGGAGACGTGTCACATAACTTGCCATTCCTTATATGATATAACGCTGGAATAAAGCAAAAAGATCACGTTGGCGATTTGCATTTTGGCTTGTATTTAAGAATTCGAGATCTAGCGGCACGAGTAACATATTTTGCTTGGATTGTTCCTTGTTACTACCGCGTCAGGCTCCGCTTATTCTTTCTCGTTTTTCTTTGTCTATGCAAATTTGACACTGAGCTTAGTGCCTAAGCTCTTGTGTGTCAAATCAAATGTCTTGAACTCCTCGATGCTAACTGACTTGGACTCCCCGATGTAGTATGCCTTAATCTCATCGATGTCAACTGCATTGAACTCCTAAATGTCAACTGTATTGAATTTCATCGATGTCAACTCCCTTGACCTTTATCGATGTCAACCTTCTTAAACTTCATCGATGTCACACCCACTTTGTAGTCACTAATTAATGCTGCACGTTAACATTGTATAGATAAAGGCGTACATAGTCCAACGAAATTTTTCATATGTATGTTTCGACCACGAAATAAGATCGTACAACAATTTGAAAATACTAGCATGCTCATGTTCATTGAAGCAACGTTTACATAACTGGGAAGCGTTCAGGAGTGTGGATAAATTTAATGAGCATGCTATCGATATTTCGTTTTGAGTGGTGGAAACATTCTAAATGAGCTTTAATTATGATGTTCAAATCATATGAAAGAAGAACGAGGACGCGGCCAATTTTTACGGGGTACCTTAATTATACTGATAAAAGTAAAAGCTTTATTTCACTATCAAAAATGCAAAAAGTAGCCACTCACCCTCACATATACGTACGGGAAGAAGAAACGAGCATATTTGCGTGAAGACGTTAATATATGGTAATATGAGATAGATTTATCAAATATAGCTGAGCTTTTTACTAGTAAATATATTAAGCTCTCATTGACTACATATATTAAACAAAACGCATAATCTACATATTTTGTGGTAAGACGTACGTCTTTCAAGATAACTGGTACGACCTTGGATTAACGCAGTACAAGTGTGCACGCTCCTAAATTGACACGTACATCGTACGTGCATAGGAAATGAATAATCTGAGCAAGATGATTAAAGAAGGAATAGAACGAAAAACCCCTGTATATTTGAAATTGTACAGTATCTTCAACACATCTTTTTTATTGCTTCCATTATATTAGACCGCAGAGTTTAATGATTGGTCTCATCGCCACCCGTTGCGCGCGTGTAGCAGCGATCGGCGTGTTTTCAGATCGACATTATAACCTATATCTACCAGTCGTGAAGAAAAGCTTAATTGTTCCTTCAAACTATAAAAACCATGATATATTTACTCGCATGAGTAATATTGTATAATATAAGCAATAAAAATGATATTTACATGTACAAAATTCATGCCAATGATATGTAATGTACTCAATCCTACACCTTTCAATTAGGATTCCAAGCGTACATACTTGATTGGACGCTTTAATTATTGATTTATTAGCCTATCACTAACGCTGAGCAATTGTCATCGGATAATAACGAGTACAGTAGTGTCCATTAACATTGTCTGCACATGTAATATTCACATTTATACTCTTGATGTCAACATGTTGCAACGCGGTCTATCCGTTATATTTTTTTCATGTTGTATATGTGTATTTAGGATGAAGTTTTATAAAGTGAACTGTAACCTTACGCTACGATTCGATTTGGAGGCTAAAAATAGAATGTTACCCGCTCGTGTTTGTTGCTGGTAAAAAGTGAAAGTGAAATCCCTTCTTAGCGATTGTGTTATATACTGATACCATTAGCTATCTACACGTATCATACATTATCGATTTACGAACTAGATACTTAACAATCACACATCTGCATTCATGGTCGCAATATACCTTTGGAGTACAATGATAAAGATTGTGTTTACAGATTAACGCTTATCATTCCACTTGCCCGTATCTCGCTCAGACGTGCGGAAGTATTTTTCCACTGCGCCATTTTTGTACAAGCGTTGGCTTATGACCCTTCATCGAACTTAGTAAAGTTTTACGCATTCGAATAAATTGATCGAGACAAGCTTTTGAAATGACCTCGACGAACTACGATTGACTAGGACGCAGGTTAGCAAAGACATTATCGATAGGGGTGTATTAGTCTCTTGCTTACGCGTTGAGTGTGTAAGTAATATGTATGAATATCAGTGAACCAGATAATGGTATACCTTAATTTTATTCTAGTAGGATTGCGGCGATTTACTGGACGCGATATAGTTTTGGATGTAAAGTCTCGAGTGATAACTTGCTTGTAATTGATTTTACGCTGTACAACCCCCAGCCACTGCCTTTGAGATAAACAAGTTTCATAGGGGTACATCGAACGACGACAGGAGTGAAATCGTTATTTAAAAAATTGCCATGTTTCAGTCTCGCACGAAAGATTTTTGCCTTTTTGTTCAACTGGACGATTTAACGTCATGAAAGTATATGAAAATTGTGACGCACCTTAGCTGACATTATAGGTGATACGGCATCTATTGCGCATAGCTCTATTACATATTGTACACAAGTCTATGATATGGGCGTCTAGTAAATTTTCACGATTTCTTCGACCATGTAAAATGAACCTACATATGCTTTTACGGATATGGAATCATTTAACGACAACTCTTTCAAGATCAAACAATTAAGCATCTATTTGTGATAGGCATGTGCACATGTGAACCAAAAATTGAGCTAAGGTTAAGTGACAAGTATATATAGTGCATTAGAATGTCCAAACATGTCGATGCCACTATCGTTTTTGCAGGTAAAATATTCAGCGTAAATATACATAGAACAACTTAGTACTGTGAATGCGCAGCGGACAAAAGCACAAAGGTATCGCACGCGCTGATTTTGATTTTAAACGTAAATGTATCCGTATTATGACCCATGTAGACGTCGACAGAATCATCAAATGATAATTCACAAGGGCATTGTCGATGAAATAAAATGTCGAAGTACATCCTAGCGTAAGGTACGAGTCATAGTACCATAAATTACAGATGGACATAATTTATGTGCGAGGCATGTGCATTATCTCGTTGCGTGTTTTTTTCTGCCATGCATATGTATTGTTTGCTAAATGTAGTATAGCATGAACTTCTATATGCAGCTAGCCGTGTGAACTATTGTTGCAATTGACCGACATGATTATATAGACAAGTTTACGTATCGATACGTTAGTTATGATACGTGGGGTTGGTCGGATGTTGATACGTCAGTTAGCCCACGTTATTAAGTTGAGTGATAACAGCATTAAATAAAGCTTTACACTTTGTATGGTCCTATTCGGTCATTCCACATTTCGCGCCTTGTACAATCGAGAAAGGTCCTACTATTATGTTACGCTCATCGCAGCGGTACGTTTACAATTCTTACAGTAATTTTGTGCAGCTGCGACTGTCGTGTCTCGTGGTCGATGTGATGCAGGGAAGCACGAGAAATGATAGAAATCTATCGCTGATCTTTATGACGTGAGCGATATTGAGAACAGCAGTGAACGACCAATATCATTAATTTGTGGGTGAGAAGGCGATGACATATAATCGTATCTAAGTAGAGCAATGAACGGTACTAATACGGTATTATACATGTCAATATAATTCACAATTATGATATTGGTCAGAACGTCAATGCTTTTGACTAATTATATGCCATGCGATACATGGTGGATTTCATCAGGTGAATAATCGAATAAAGACATCTTCACAGCGTTTATGTCTTCGAATGTTATGGCAATTCCTGATGTATTAAACATGTTGTTTAAAAGGGGATTATACTCCCAAATGACTTGAATGTGCTGCGCTTCTTTCATTTGTATCTGCAATATATCATAGGGAATTTAAGGCGTCATCTGCAAGGTTGAAAACCCTTTAGTATAAGAGTGAGATGTGCCATTCAAAAAGTTGTAGGACCTAGTTTATTAACAAATAACATTTTTCTTATTATGTATCCCATACCGTTTCACGTCATGGTAATTTTCCACAGAGGTGCCTAGAGAGACACTAGGAAAGTTGATGCAATCTGGTGACCAATCTTTTGACTATTATGTGACGTTGTCTTCATCACAAAAATGCTGATGGTATTGACGACGTTCCAGATGCTCAGATTTATGGACTTGCGATACGATTATAGGATTTTTGTGTGCCTTGTACAAAAGCGCTGACCTTATCGACCCATTTGCTAGCTTGAGATATTTGCATTGACCTTGGAAGATGTCGATATTGCTCGGATAATAGCAGAAAGTAGTCGACCTCGGTGAGAGAATCTTTACACAGCCATTTACTATAATAATTCTTCAAGGTCGGTCGATTTTTTTCGCAAATACTGGATAGCATTGAATCTTGTCAAGTACTAATCAGTAATAATATTACAGACTCATTCAGCCTTCTCCTGGTCTTAAATAACGGTAGAGCGATCAAATTTGTCAAGAAGGTTGGTCTTCTTTTTGAAAAATATATTGCTCACGCTTGTCTGTATTTATTGCGACCACCCATTCTTATGCTCTAGATTGGCTTTTGCCTCGAGATTGGCTTCGTGATTTCACAATTTAGCGAAATATTCCTTTTTGCTCTTGTATGTTCAGTGACTTAAATATGGTATAACTGCATTTCGAAGTTACTTGTAAGAACTGTTGCTAATAGTAATCAAACGCTATGAACATTTAATCTTCATACATTTAGATCACGCATTAATTTTCGTTCGAAAAGCCGAAGTAAGCTTTCCCTTAGAGAGAAGACGCGTGTCGTTGCTAGAATTGCGCGGCAATAATTATCTGTATAACTCGACCATATCAATATCGGACCTTTAACTACGCCGTTGTATATAGCAAAATAATCCTTAATTATCATTAAATCTAGCATTTCTATCTTGTTATTTCATATTCCACAATTGCGTCTCTGGGCTACGTGCCAAAAGTTCATGTGTTGTACTCCAGTATTCAAGCCAGTAATCGAACAATACCCATATATTATATTATTTAATATATAATAGGGTGTATATATAAGTTTGCATAACTTTAAACTGTATATGATGCAAATCTGCGGCGTCCGTGTAGACTACTCGCGCTCGATGCTTCGATATAAATTATTAAAAGAACCTTCCAGGATCAACAATAAGTATTGTAATGACACACGATGTTCCATGTACACGTATTGATCTTTAAACGGGTCAAATGCTAGAAACCCTCGATACTGAGATCTGGTCAACCTTTTGACAAGTAGTCTACTGCCAATCGACGTGGTGTCGTGCATCCATCAAAGTGGTTCGACATTCAAGCTGTAATTGTACGCGCATATGCTATCATCGGAAGTTTAAAGCATACATGTATATGATTATATGATTCTAGATCAATCATCACGATCTGTAAATTCATATTTATTCCACCAAATTGGTCGTTTTCTTTCTTAGTCCACCGTAAATGAAATCAACAAGTGATTGCCTAATCATGAAGCAATAACCGGAACATCTTAAGCCACATTTGTTTCCCATTACTACAGCCATAGTCATAATCATGTTGTGTCACGATCGACATTCCGACTACATAAAGGTCAATTTCTAACAATTAACCAATATCCGCTTCGCTGTTTTCGGGTCGTGGACCGTCTATTCTACCCGGCATATTTCAATTTTAATCAGCTGCGCCCCATATCGAATCGATCGTAAAATCTAGCTCTTTGTCTCAAATAGGCAAATTGATCCTGGTGTATGCAGAACTCATTTTAGTATCCCGGTTTCAATGTTACAGTTACAATTTATAAATTGACCAATTTCCACGTCCCAGATAGTCCTGCGATTTAAAGTCTGGTACCATATCACAGAAAACATCACCCCAAAAGATTCCGTTTTTTTATATAATCATCATAATTTATAGTCAAGTTAGTGGCAACTGAGGTGGCTCGCGAGCACAATGGAATTCTTTACTGAAAAGGAGGCACGCGTATCTCATTATTCGTGTCACATTTATTGCCGGCGGTTATGAGGCGAAGGTTGTAGCGCTGAAAGGCGATCCTTTATCTACTATAGAGAGCTGATCTTTAATTGGCAATGAATGGTGGGACTTATTTTATAGGTTTCGATATAGATAAGCTTAAGAACTGCTAGACCGCGACTTTGCAGTTATGATCGAAAACCATACTTCGCGTACAGACACATAGAGATAACGCTACCACCTTGTACACTTTACAGATAGCTGCATTTTTATCGATCAACATATTTTCTACCGAGTATAATTTTCATTGACGGACAAACCCAATGTTTTATACGTTTCAACTTCGCAAAACAATAATGAAGTTTTGCGTGCATGTAACTGGAGAACCTCTGTATCCATGTATAGTAAGTGATCAATACTTTCATATTATTTGGTTTGAAAAAGCTTAAATTAATCTTGATTAACCCTGAGTTATACTAAAAGTAGTAAAAGTCGTCTACCTTGATCATGATGTATCCAGGTGTAATGTATAATGTACAAATTTTCCCTTGAAGTGAGACAAATACGCATATTTGGATGAACGAGAGTGACTTTCTGTTGTACCAAAATCTACGAGATGTATTCACGACATGTGAGTCTTAGTCGGTTTAAAATAATGAGAAGCAACGAATAGCACAGTCGTATAGAAAAGTGTTGAAGTATCTAGGTAAATACAGCACATGTATCGTACGAAAAATGGGGCATTTATTCAAACATGATGAAGCATCAGCTCTGAAAATGCGTCGTGGACAAAAATCGCTTTTCAAGACAGCAAGGTGCACGGACACTTTTGTACAGTATATAGTATTAAAAACTGTAGTCAAGCAACCGTATACATTAGTTATGGTGAAGAAGAAGGACTCATCCACAAAGTCATCTAATCGACTACCGTAGAACATCGCTTGATCTAATTTAACAGCAAACATGTATCATGAAACCTTGCTCACCACTTCTTGCAACACGTCCAGCATACCCATTGGTCGTTTGCCAAGCTAATAACATAGCCTATGTTAGTCCATGAGACGTGTGTCGCCCAGCTTGATGAAAATTACTTCTTGAGCTACTGCAATCTAATTCCAATCTATGGCGATATCAGTTGCATTGACAGGTAAATTTAACTAATAAACATGTAACAGGATCAACCTGTTACTTTGTGGCAGTACAGTCGTCCCTCCATATAGCGGACCAAGATGTGTGGCGTTTTTGCCTCGTTCCTTATACAAAACGCTCTTATATGGAGGGTCAATCTGAACCCATTCTAAGAAATGCATCCATGGAACACTGAGTCTTTCTTATCGATCACTGCTGTCTAGCGTGCTTGGTGATACTTACCAGCTTCTTCGTCAATTCTTCACTTTCATGTTTTAGCGAAAGAAATGATGACAGAAGGAGACAACATTCTAGAGCCTCGGATGGCCCAATCGTGACCTCATCGGCACAGTCACCATCATTGTCGTTTTCAATCGCCTCATACTCTATCACGTGTGAGTTGCACTCAATCGGCTCGTCGCCTTTCGCACCGATGTAATCGACGACACTGACGCTGAAAGTCAAACCTTCCATGAGATTGGTCAGCTCGTCCTCGACAGATCCATCGATGCGTTTGTTGTAGTCGCGGAGTTGGGTGAGATCGGCCGTCGTTACCGCTTCCACGATAGCACACTTGCTCCAGCAGTTGCGAATCAATTGCTCGGGTACCTCCTTCAACCTTGATATAGCGAAACGCACAGCCTTCAGGATATTCAACTTTCGGTCGATTCTGGTGTGAATTGCATCCAGTAGCCATCGAACAAATTTCTTTCGATACCGCGCTTTAAATGCCCTTATGATTCCTATCAGAAAAAAACACATGAGAAATTGCTGGTCAAGAGAACATCCCTTTAAACTTACCTGCGTCGATAGTTTGCAAGTGTGCTGTCATATTTCGCGGCAGGAATGCCAGCTTGACATTGTAGCATTCAGCGTCGCCATAGTGACACGATGTGTTGTCCAGCAGGAGAAGCAATCGCCTCCCGTACATCTTGGCATCGAAATGCCGGAGCCACTCAGCAAACGTTGACCTGTTTTGCCACGCAGTCTGGTTGTTGAAATACAAAAACTTCATTTGCTTGGTGTTGGCTTTGCAAATTGCTCGTGGTTGCTTCGACTTGCCTATGACAACGAGTTTCATCTTCTCAGTCCCGGTCATGTTGCAGCACATTGCGACTGTGATACGATCCTTCTCTGACTTCTTTACGTTGCTCTTGACCGTTGCCAGTGTTTTGTTCGGAGGTAGGCATAGAAGAGAGCTGATTCGTCAAAATTGAATGCATATCGTGGGGATTATTGTCCAATGAGCTCTTTAAGCTCCATTCAATTCGCTGCGAGTTGAGCGCGATCAACTGAGTCTGCATCGCCGTGAAGCACATGCTGCTGGATGACGTGTCGAGTCTTAATTTGTGCATCCACCCATTCGAAAGCCGCAGGTCGTTCTCGCTTGTCCCTTGAGCGGCTCGGATTGAGCGACCTTCTTACAGTAGTAGATCGTCTGTGAGAATCGCTTTGCCGTCATTGAGACGATAGAATGCGAAGAACGCAGCCTCAAACGCTGGAAACAGCACCTTTCGATTGCACTATCTGCCCGTGGCAAGTAACGCGCTGGTTGATGCCTGACGAATCCGTTCTGCTGCGGTTGTGGAGATCCGAAGGCCGAGCTTGTATTTAGAATAGTTTTGTACCTGGTGTGCGTGTGATGTGCACCTGCACCTGACGCTTTTGCTCCGTCATCAGAATTGTTCGCTTTGACGACATGTTTAAGGTGGAACGGAAACAAATGTGCAAAGTGGCCGGCAATGCGAGACTGTGGCAAGTCCAATATAGAGGGAAACTGGTGGTTGGTGCGCATTGTTTTAGACTCTTTTTCTTAAGTCTCTTACATAGAGTCAGCATACAAAAACCAAGTGACGCAGCTTGATGCGGGACACGAAGTTCCTTAAGCAGGAATTTAACCCTCTATAGAGGTTCTTATATAAAAGGGACGACTGTATTACGAAGCTTCGCATTCTCCGATCTCCAGCCGCCGATCGAATAGGGTATGCGAAGTAATCAAAACTCGGTACCGTTCTTTAGCTCGAATACGTGGATCCTATAGTGAGCTGCAGAGCTTGCTATGCGACTCGTTAGGTTGAGTTTCACGTAAGTATCAGTTAATTTATGTTCTAGCTAGCTAACTATCTCGACGTACATATTGCTGCACATCCGAACGCAAACTGGACTTTGCTCTTCCCATGGATGCAAACCCGCCATGATGTTCCTGTACAAGCCACACGTCGTCTACGACCTGGCCGTAGAGCCCACGAGCTGCTGGATTCTCCGGGTCCGCTTCTACTTGCTGCCAGTGCAAATGCGTGGCATTCATGACGTCCATGCGTGAATAACCAAAGATGGAGTTGCGGAAGGCGTCCCAGACCTCAGCGGGTCTTTCGAAGGACTTGCGCATGATTGACGTCAAGTACTGACCCGATGCACCCGTCAGGATATGCGTCGTGGCACGCATGTTCCGAGTGCGTTTCCACGTTTGGGACTTGTACACATCGAACGCGCGCTCGTAGTTGTGCTGGTGGCCACAGATATACAGATCCACGCCGTGCACGTAAAACTTGCCCTCAAGTCGATTGCGCAACAGTGCAGCCTTATCACCGCAGTTGGTGTAGTCAGACGTGCAGTACATGGGTCGGTGCCCGATAACGACAATCCAGGGAGTTTGCGCTCGGTTCGCATTAGCCTTTGCAAGGTCGTGCTCGAGCCACGCTTCTTGCCGCGAGATCACGTCTCCGTCCACGTCCAAAGTCTTCGTAAAGTATATCTCCGTCGATATAACTGTGAAGTGCACCAGTCCAGCATCAAATGAATAGAACCAGTTGTTCGGCACTTCCGTATTGTCTGCGTCTTTCGAGCGCCCGCCAGTATGTACAGTCTGCACACCTTCGTTCTCGTTGCTTGGCATGAGCCGGAAGCGCTGCGAGTAGTGGCTAAACGTATTGTGGGTCTCGTGGTTTCCAGGACATACCATAAAGGGTACACTTGCAGCGATCGGCTCGATCTCCTGCATGAAGATATCTCCAACGTGACCGTTCATCATGTTCAAGTCATACGCGTAATCTCCAACAGAGACCACGCCATCCACAACTCCTTCCGCCACCTCAGACTGCATCATCGGTAACGTGGCCGCGTTTTCGTAGCCAATATCTCCTGTTACCAAGAATCGTGCGGGTTTGGGCTTCTCTCCTGGGAGCAACGGAGCCGGTGCGGTCTTAGTGGCATACGGAATCGACCACGACTTGTAGTATGCATTGCCCACGACGTAGGTGTACCGAGTGTCTGGCTTCAACCCATCCAGCCTCACGACGTGAAGCCAACGCTTCGACTGCTTCTTGCCATTATCTTCAAACAGCGTCGTGTTGGCCCAAGCTGCAACAGGAGTAGCACTCGGCCCTTCGACTTCAATATGACTGAGGTACCCTTCGACCAACTGCAAGGACTCATTTCCATCCCCACAAAAGTCCTTTGTCATCCACTGCACAGCAAAGCTGCCTGGTTGCAGACCGTATGCCGTGTGCACGTGCTTTGGTCGACACCGTTCGGCGTCGTCACCTCGAAACAGAACGTTCGCACCCAGTCGATGCACTGCCGACCAGCCGTGAAACATAGAGCCAACAACGAACTCGTACGCTGGCGTTGGCTGCCCTGTCCCTTGAACGTCAAAAAACGCTGTATGCGTTGTAAACGTGTCTGCGTCGGTAGTGTACGTCACGGCCTTCTTCTTCACAAACGGATCGCGTGTATCTCCTGCATCAAACATCGTCTCGTTGTCGCCCAATCGGCGGTACCGCACTTCAACGTCAGCAGCGACATCGTGACACGAGCGCCACGGATTCGCCAGCATCGGACTGGTGTCGTGCTTCTTCTGCAGCCTGACCTTGCGGATGTACGTGCGTCGCGTCGACCACTCGACGACCGCGCGCGCACCGACAAGGAACGAGCGGATGTCGTACGGCACGCAGTTCTCCACCTCGCGCTTCTCCAAGTCATTGGCGTCGTCCGGCTCTTGTTTGTGTCTCGTGACAGCAAACCGTCGACGGAGAGGAGGAAGAGGAGCTGCAGATGCTGCAGTTGATGCAGTGCATGACGCCGTAGTAAGCAGCAGCAGCAGCAGTAGCACGAGTCGAGCGAGCGAGACGCGCGCCATTGGTCGTCCAGACGTGCAAATGTGGTGTTACCGTGGGATCACGAAACAAACCGACACGGCGGTGCTGATTCGTGTCTCTTGGCTTTACTATGGCGCGGAATCTCGAGTGGCACCACCGCTCCGTTCAGCAACATAACAAGCGACCGGCAGTTGCTCGTCGCAAAAGCTGCCCTCGTCAATGCGCGCCTTTGCAGCCAATCATTGACCCGCTCGCTCGCCCGCACTCGCATCCAATAGGACTTCTCCTCCTCCTCCTCCTCCTGACGCAGCTGACGCGACGCGCCGTCTCTGGGCTGAGCGACTATGACGACGCACGTGGCGACTGACACGCTGAGCGTGAAGCAGCCGACGTGGTATCCTCCGCGTCCGATCGATGGCTTGACAGAGTACTGGACGACGCACTACCCACTGCGGCTGTACAATAGCATGACGCGCACAAAGACTGCGTTCGTGCCGATGCGAGGCAAGCGCGTGCTCTGGTACATGTGCGGCCCCACGGTGTACGATCAGACGCACTTGGGCCACGGTCGCACGTACACGTGTTTCGACTACGTGCGTCGCATTCTCGAGGAGTACTTTGGCTTGGAAGTCGAGCTCGTCATGAACATCACGGACATTGACGACAAGATCATTGTTCGAGCGGCTGAGACTGGATGGTCAGCAGCCAATGCCAGCGAGGAGCTGCCGACGGACAAGGATGCGCGAGCCAAGCTCGTGATGGCGTGGGCCGCCCAACAGCCTGCCGAGGACAACATGCGTCGCACCCGTGACCTGTCCAAGTTTTGGGAAAAATCGTTCCTCGACGATATGGCAGCACTGAACATCAAAACACCTACGGTCATCACTCGCGTAAGTGAGTACGTGCCCGAGGTGGTGGAGTTTGTAGAGGGTATTGTCAACAATGGCTTTGCCTACGAAAGCAATGGCTCAGTGTACTTTGACACAGTGGCTTTTGGAAATTCAAAGGGCAAGGCGTACGGTAAGCTGCTGCCTGAGAATGTTGGGCAGTCGGAGCTGCTGGCGGAAGGTGAAGGTACGCTGTCTGCCGGCCAGACAGACAAGCGAAACGTGAGCGACTTTGTGTTGTGGAAAAAGTCGAAAAGCGGTGAGCCGTTTTGGTCGTCGCCGTGGGGTGAGGGACGTCCGGGGTGGCATATCGAGTGTTCGGCGATGGCGAGTGATGCACTGAAGCACCTTGCGGGCGGCAAGATCGATGTCCACTCTGGCGGCATTGACCTGCGTTTCCCGCATCACGACAATGAAATTGCGCAGTCCGAAGCGTACTTTGACTTCTCGCAGTGGGTCAACTATTTTGTACACACAGGCCACCTGAACATTGAGGGGCTCAAGATGTCGAAGAGCCTGAAGAACTTTGTGAAGATCCAGGAAGCTTTGTTGGACAACTCGCCGCGCCAGCTGCGCTTCCTGTTCTTGCTCCATAAGTATAACGTGCCCATGGACTACAACGATAACTCGATGGAAGAAGCTGTGGGCGTTGACCGATTCTTCACGGAGTTTTTCGCCAACGTGAAAGCGCGTCTTCGTGAGTTAGGCGTGGAAAAGACGCAGAAGTGGACGTCAGTTGAGAAAGCGCTGCATGGCGCGCTTCTTGAATGCAAGGAAAAAGTGTTCAGCGCATTGAGCGACGACATCAACACGCCATTAGCACTTCTGCATCTGCAGCAGTTGGCCAAGGAGGTCAATCGCTACATGGCAGGGGACATCGAGAAGCAGGTTTCCATGTTGATTCGTGCCAGTGCGGAGTACATCACGCGCATTCTGTCGGTGTTTGGGCTCACTACGTCAGCCACGGACATTGGGCTCCCGCTCAGTTCGGGTGCCACTGGTGACGCTGATCAAGAGACTTTGCTCACGCCTGTGCTAGACACTTTTGCCCAGTTCCGTGACGAGATCCGTGAGGCCGCACGCTCTGCAGCTGCTGAAGGTGACAGTACGAACCTGGCTAGCGTGGTACTGCGCTTGTGCGACGTGGTGCGCGATGAGAAACTTCCGTATGCTGGTGTGCGTCTGGAAGATCGCTCTGGTAGCGCTGCCGTGTGGAAGTTGGCTAACAAGGACGAGCTGCTGGAGGAGATTGAAAAGAAGAAGCAGGAGAAGGTCAGGAAGGAGGAACTGAAGCGTCAGCGATTAGAGGAAGAGGCCCGCAAGAAGGCAGAGCTTGCTGAGAAGGCCAAAATTGCGCCAAGCGATATGTTTGTGGGAATGAAAGACAAGTACTCCAAGTTCGACGACAACGTAAGTGTGAGGATGACGGGTAAGTGTTCGAATCGGTTTTGCAGTGTACTAACAAGCTTTCTGGTGTGTGTATACCTCAGGGTCTGCCGACGCACGATGTCGCTGGCGAGCCGTTGAGCAAGGGTCAAACAAAGAAGTTGGCCAAGGAACAAGCAAAGCAAAAGGCGCTGTACGAGAAGCACAAGGCAAATTAGGTGAAGAAGAATTGAATGGCAATCGGTCCTGTTGAAGTGGATTGCACGCCTTTTGGTATGTTGCGACACTCATTTGTTCTGCCTTTGTCGTCGTCGACTTGCATCGACACGATACAGAGCGATTGTCAGTCATGCTGTCGCATGATGTCATCCTCTCTGCGGGCACGGATGGTCCTCCGAGAAGAAAGCCCGTGGAATCACAAGGTTGTACGACCTCGGCAGCAACTAAGAATTGCCGAAAGTTTTCTGGATGGCTCGCTTGATTTTATCTTGGCAGACTGGTGCGGTTGTTACGCCGCACTGAAGCCATGATGCCAAACATGTCGGGTGCGACGCAGCTATCCAGCAAGTTACCGCTTCGGGGAAGCTATCGCGTGCTGACGTGTTGTTCCTGGAGTCAACCACATCCAGCAAGCCGCGATAGCTCCACATGGGCGTAACTGCTGCAAAAGCTCAAGATCTGCAGCGTCTTGGCATGCCAGGCGACTCTGGTGCATTGGATGCTTGACTGGCACGCTGCGTTTCGCTACACCCATATCTATTTCGCCAGTAGGTAAGCACTGAGTTTCTCCACGAATGCTGACTTCGTCCCTAGCACAGATACCCACAGTGTCTGGAGGTACACTGGTAGCAACCTCAGCACACCCGCAGTGTCTTGCGAAAGAAGTGCCTGCCTGGAAATCCCCAGTTACGCTGCGTTCCCAGCTCTCATATCGACATCGTCACGCTCAGGAAGCAGAGATCAGCGATACGGTATACATTCTCGCGAGTTGCCAAGCAGCAGGAACCTCTCCCTCTAGCAATTGTTCGCCCCCGACAGCTACTGAGCCAATCACGAGCGTGACGGACCGACGCGCCGACTTACACAGGCAAACGCCGTCTTCCCACACTGACACGACTGACAGTCTCGTCCTTCGCGCCCGCAAAAGGGCACATATCGATATGACCGGTCCAGCGTCCGAAGTAACAGCAACAACAACCAAACGTACCCATCCGCAGCTGAGCCAAAGCGTCAGCGCCGTCTCCGCCAGTCGTGTGGCCAAACCCAACGCCAGTCGCGTCTCTACTTACCGCAGCTGTGCTACCAATAAGGTCACAACGCACGTCCACAAGCCGCCGTCTTCTGTGCGCGCAGCTACGAAATGGTACTCGGCCGATTTCGTTCCGAAGCCGCTGCCATCTGCCAAGACGAGACGCAACAGCACAAAGACCGCCCGACTGCGCAAGTCCATCACACCCGGTACGATCCTCATCCTGCTCTCTGGCCGCTTCCGTGGCAAGCGCGTGGTGTTCCTCAAGCAGCTGCCGTCCGGTACGTTGCTCGCCACGGGTCCGTACAAAGTGAACGGTGTGCCGCTGCGTCGGGTGAACCAGTCGTTTGTCATTGCGACGTCGACGCAGATCGACCTCGCGGACGTTCCGTTGCCAGCGATTGACGACGCGTACTTTACAAAGGACCGGCGGGCCACGAAGCGCAGCAGGGAGGAAGAGTTCATGGCAGCGCAACAATCGCTGGTACGTTGACGAGCCAGGGAGTATCCTGTGAGTGACGTGTATGTATGTGCTGGAACCTTTGCCTACAGTCCGTCGCCGTGCAGCTGCGAAGCTGGGCAAGTGGGTGTAGGACACCTCACTGAAGTACCATTGCTCGTCGAGGCTTCATCCTTTTCCGATTGACCTAACGGCGCATTGTGTGATGCAGATGCCGCCGCCGCCTGTAGTTGCCGAGCAGCGCAAGAAGGAGCAACATGCAGTGGACGCTCTGCTGATGCAGAAACTGGCAACCGAGCCCTATCTGCGCGCATACCTGAACGCCAAGTTCACGCTGACGAAGAACGATCGTGTGCACGATATGCGCTTCTGAGCATGCGTGCGAGCTTTATCGAGTGACGCTTTGTGTTGAAAGTGGGCTGGTTGGTCGATCGAATGGCGTGGAATCGACGGATTGCGAGTGACTTGGTCGTGCACACGCCGGCCTTGACACGTCTGTGTGTCGCTTAGTACTGCTGATGACTTCGTGTTCGGGTAGTTTCGCCTGGCCAGGTGTCCCGTGAATACAGATCGAGCATGAAAGACGGCCAGGCCCTCTGCAACGACGCGCATTGTTGTACCTACGGCACGCTTGATGCACATATTTCGCCGGACTTGAGGGCCTACGGTATCTTGTGGAACAGCTCGCGTACCTTTTCATACCGTTGTTGCTGCGCAGTAATGTACTTTGCCTTCCCAC
This sequence comes from Hyaloperonospora brassicae, assembly GCA_947650285.1. Lineage (NCBI taxonomy): Eukaryota > Oomycota > Peronosporomycetes > Peronosporales > Peronosporaceae > Hyaloperonospora > Hyaloperonospora brassicae. Next base: position 19,998 of record CANTFL010000971.1, on the reverse strand, counting down.
TCATGGCGTGTTCGGATGATAGAGTGACACTACGATCACACACGCGTCACGCTTGCTGGTGGTCGAGCTGGTCTACTGACATGTGCGGGTCTTGTGCTGCATCAACAATGGAAACGGTGTCACTTTGCCAACTCGTTCTATCCTCTACACAGGAGCCTGCCTGTACCAACCAAAGAGTAGCTCATGTCGGCAATGGCACCAGTCAGCTCACCTTTGTCGTCTCCAGCGCCCCATCGTGCTCGTCTCTGCTTGCTATCACGCCAATGCCGTTCTCCTCCTACACGCACTCGAATGTGAATGAAGATGCACTGACGCAGGACAAGTCACCGTGAGCTGCTGATTGATACCATTGGCAGTCGAAAAAGGCAGTCGGTCTTGTCAGCGCTGGTGCAAACAACGGCCATTTGCTGCTCTCTTTGTGCCAAAGGCACACATTTCGCACCTTTTTTGCGTCACTGCACGTTTGGTCAGCGGCTCCGATACGCAGACGTCTGTTTCAGAAACGGGGCATCTCCGCTGGCAACAAGCGAATAGGGCAGCACGAGCACCAGCTGGACAAACGTTGCATGTGGTTTATGTTTTGCTTGTCGCATACGACATAGATTGGTCGCTAGCTGTCAACACGTACTGGATGATGACGCAAAACACGATCGTCGATCCACGTATTTAGAAATGAGCTCTTTTTACAGCCACTGACTCAATTAAACAAGTACTTTTTTCCATCGACGCCTTTCCTCACGTCGCTCGACTGGATCATATCGAACGCGATCTGACCGCTTCGACAAACCCATTGGTCTCGTTTTTTGCCCACGCGACGGGCAAATGCGACTCGTTTGTTGTTGAACCCACGCAACGAAAATGAACCCATCCGGAGGAACATATCCGGAGGAACCCATACCCCCCACCCCCCACACTACAACACCCACTCGTACCCCACAGTGTCTCTCGGCTGCAGCCCCATGAAGCTCCAGCTCCCGAGTCTCCCGAGCGCCAGCGACCACAACTGGTCCGTGGCGCTGGCAGTGGCCCTCGCGCTGCAGGTGGTGCTGTACCGCGAGACGCTGCAAGACGCAGTGCGCGACGGCTGCAAGCGACTGCTCGTGTTCAAGACCATGCACCGGCGCTTTGCCCACCAGCGCCTCAAGCGCCTCAACAGTTTGGGCGACGACCGCAAGTCGCAGTGGATGTGGACAAAAGGCGCGCAGAGCGATTGCCCCACAGTGGGACACCACACGGACGCGAGTACGGACGACGGCCTCATCACGTCGCAGAAGAAGCTCGTGCTCGTGATGGTGGGGCTGCCGGCTCGTGGCAAGAGCTTTGTCGTGCACAAGACGATGCGGTACATTGAGTGGCTCGGGTTTCCCACGCGCATGTTCAATGTGGGCGACGTGCGGCGTCGGTTGGGCAAAACGGGGGAGGGCGCTACGTTTTTCAGCCCCAGCAACGCGACTGCCACGCGGCTGCGGGAAGAGATGGCGATGGATGCACTGGAGGAGCTACTGGACTGGATCGAGACGAAGGGACACGTTGCAGTCTTTGATGCGACGAACACGACCAAGTTGCGCAGGTATGTACGCAGTAGGAGGGAAGTGGAGGAGCACTGGAAACACGACTCATGTAGATCTTACTGGATGACGCGGGTATGACTGCTGCAGGCACCATATTCTAGAAAAGGTGCGCTCGCACCGTAACGTGCGCGTCATGTTTGTCGAGAGCATTTGCGACAACGAGGAGCTGCTGGAGGCCAATTACCGCCGGTGGGTTGCAGCTCGTACAGGATCTTGCGATTGAGGTGGTGATGGTAACGTGAGATTGCGTATTCGTGCGGTTATGTGTGTGTGTATGTGCGTGCCTACTTGTTGTTTGTAGCAAGCTATTGAATGCTGATTATAAGGACAAGGACCCGGAAGTGGCGCTTGCGGACTTTCGACAGCGCGTGCAGGAGTACGAGAAAGTGTACGAAACCGTTGAGGACAGTGAGGACGGTGGCCAGGCGTGCTACGTCAAGGTGTACAATGCCGGCGAGAAAATCCAGGCGCGGTACTGCCAAGGCTTTTTACAAAGTCACGTTGTGTCGCTCTTGCAAAATATCCACTTGAGACCGCGTCGGATCTGGCTGGTTCACCCAGGCCCAAGTGTTACGAGCTGCAATGGTATCCTCGGACTCGACTCGGAGCTGTCGGCGGATGGACACCGTGTGGCGCGTGCCATTACGCGCTTTGTCGAGAAGCTCGAGCTCGAACGACCGATGGAAGTGTGGACAAGTCCCATGAGGCGCTCGAGAGAAACGGCAGCTTACCTCCCAACCTGCAACTTGAAGCGCTTTGTGACTACCACGCTGCTTAACGAGCTAGGAGGCGGTGACTTTGAGGGTCTCACATACGAGGAGATTGAGCGCTTCTACCCGAAACACTACGCAGCGCGCTTGCAAGACAAACTGCGCTATCGTTACCCCGGTGTAGGTGGAGAAAGCTACGTGGACGTGATCTCGCGCCTGCGCTCGCTGATCGTAGAGTTTGAGCGCAAAAAGCGTGACGTGCTGGTGATTTGCAGTGATTCGATCTTGCGATGCCTCATGGGCTATTTTGCCGGGTGCGAGGCGGCCAAGGTACCATATCTGGAGTCGTACAAAGACACGGTCATTGAACTGAACCCGCACCGGGACGGTTGCGACATCAAGCTCATTCCGCTCGAATTCGAGGAGGACGTGGTAGAGAATGTCACTACTGTCGGATAAATCACGGGTTTCTCGCTGAGCAAGAAGGCGTGGGCAAGTGCGAACGGCTCGGTTGGGCAACACTTGGGTGCACGATGACATTGCGCTGGTCAGCCGTGCATGCTAGTAGAATTGAGGTCCAACTGGACAACCCGAGCTTATGGCGAGTGAAGTCGCCCGGACAGACGTCATAGACATCGGCAGTGGATGGGTTTATATCCCACCCACACTCACTTTGATGAGGGAACAGTTCACAATTATCTCAGTGGACAGCACGTACCATCGGAGCTCCACAGCGATATGAAGGTCAAACGTACGGTTGCAACTTTACTTACACACATCTCATCGATGGCCGTGGTCGAAAGGTAGACAGACACACGCGTTGAACTGGAAAGTCCTGCTTTGATATCTACACTTCGGTACACTGCTCAACGGTCCATACCATTGTTCAAAGCTGTTTATGGGCAGGCATGGACTTAGCCTCATCGACGTGCCAGCACCAAAACGGTATGGCCTCCGCTACCAGTCGCAGCTATTGCTGTTCTGATTCGTTTCGACCCGTCTGGAAAAAATAAATGCATATTTGCGTTCCAGCCGTACCACTCGATCGTTCGCTAAAGCACGTCAGACCAAAATCACCATGTGTGTAAACGTGCGTAGCTACCAGTGAATAAGCTACTTATTTTCCAGGGCATGTGTCTTCTTTGTGCAACAAGTTTTGATCGACAGCCTCGCTCACAACATTTAATCAGCTGCAGCTGATTCGGATTAGTGTTTTTACTGACCAGACACGCAAGAGACGAGAAGTCCTTGACCGTATTGAAAACGAAAATGTGGGAGGGAGCACAAGTATTGCAGTGCGTGTGTAAAAGGGTGAGCCTGTTACATGTCATTGACGTTTTAATATATCGATGTGAATGTTATCGTAGTCGATAACATTCATTAATGTTACCTGGCTAGGAGATTTTGATGGAAATACACCTTCAAGGGTAATGTTCTGTGGCCGCTCCACCTTTTATTTGATATAGGGCCTTGTGTACCAACCAAATTAGCCACCTATCGTTGCTAGGTGGCTATCGTTGCTTGATGCGCGCCTTGGGGGTGAGCGAGAGACCTACATCGAAGATTGCAGTTTACTATCGTTAAACTAAGACAAAGAGAGCTAATCAAAAGAAAGATACCCTTTTAGATACAGTTCTACATTTCCCCTTACTCAGAGCTTCCTTAGGTCTGTTCTCGATCTCGCATCTCCTCACGCTCGCGTGTACGTGACGATCGGGAGCACGCACCCTTCCTTGTGTTGCAAAACACACAAGGGCTTACCTGTAGTAGGTAAGGGCGTTCCGTGTTACACCTGGTAACACTCAGTGGTCCGTTTAATGAGAACCGATCACCTCTTTCAGCATGAAGATGTTGGATGAAGAGGAAAAAGTTCACGCCATGCGTGAAAGCTTTAACATTTGAGTGACATCGAATGAATTGTGGTAAAAGTAATTTGTTCAACCGTTGCCGAAATCGCCATCAGCGCCATTTTGGATGCTCTTGACAACGACCGTCAACATGCGGCTACAGCCAAGTTTGTTTGTAGTGAACTTGTCGCCAATTATGCAAATATAGTCTCGCTTCACAAACAAGGCTCTCAACAGGCCGAGCAGTTAAGATGCCTCGATGGTCAACAGGAAGAGCTGTTGCGACAGCAGAATTTAAATGCTGCCGTGGGCGGGTTGACGCATACGCATCGTCTCGAAACCTTGAAGTGACATCTACAAGCACAGAGAAGTCGAGGTAGACTTCCTATTGCAATTGTTCGTCGATCTTGACGGTGTCATAAGGGCTCTTCACATCGTAGACGATGAGGCGCAAGCTGCATTCGCCCATTTCAAGCTATCTGGACGTGCGAAGACTTGGGCCTCAGGGCTTAATTTCCACGACCCATATTCGCTTGGGTGTTGTAAGTCTTAGTCCCGGTCGGAAAAGAGCTGAACCACCACGAGCCGATATCTAGGCTTGTGCTGAGTACTTAAAATTTGAACAAGTTAAAGACGATGTGCACACTTACGCGCAGGACAGCTAATACATTTCGGGTTATATAATTGCCGATCCGATGGATCAACACACGAAACTCATTGTTCCATAGGGTCTTGCGGATGGTACCGTCAAGACTCATCTGTTCTAAATGGATTTGATATCACTAGATCAAGCAATCTTTGTTGCAAAACAGAAAACTTTAAGACATGCCCAATCTAGTTCTTCTACATATCGTTCTGCAAAACACCAGGAAATCGGAGGTTCTGAGCCCATGGACCTCTGTTATGTGGATAGCAAACGTACACGCTATCCAATGTACGAAAGATTGCCGATATGCAATCGTTGCCAAAATACAGGGCACTACACCTATGAGTGTAATACCCAAAATTCAGTGTTACTTACACAAGTACGCAACGACATTCCGTCGACCAAAAAGGCCCGAGGCACAGGTTTGATGTTGCTACAAAATTGTAACAACGTCGAGGACCATCAAAACGGGCGGGTCAGTAGGGACCAAGCGCCCTGTTGATCCAGCAACACCAAGAGAATTTGCAGATCTCTTGAAAATTTTTACTTCTAACACACATTCGTTGTGTTACTGCCCCTGGTGGTAAGGTATCCCGCATTACCTTAGATATCGAAGTAGCAAAATACTTCTTACCTCGGTCCCTAATCGACTGTTGGGCGTCAAATAATTTCATTCGACGCCAGCAGATAGATGATAGTTGGATCACTTTCATTGAGCGTGCGATACCTCTTACGATGATGACGGTGTGACTTTTTAACATTCGCGTCCGTAACGGTGAAGAAAGGAAACTTCATCAGACTGGACTTAGACGACAAATTTGGATGTCATCATAGAATTAACTTGGATAAGAAAGTACGATCAAACGCTGAGATATCAGCATCGATCCGTCGATACACCTGTCACTTGCTCATCGAAGATCCATCTGAAGAACGTCTTGGAGCGTTCACAATCGCGTGAATATTCTACAGTCAAAAGATAGGGTCTCACTCGTAGCTCAATCTTTGGTACGACTGCACAAGACCTCAGTGTAGCAGACGGCTGCACCGTGCAGCGAGCTTCCTGCAGCTGTGTAGAAACACAGGCAGTGCCGAAGGTTCACCACTTGAATATGTGAGTGGATTGGAACATGTATATTTTCTTCTGGAAGACGACGCCTAGGGAAATTAAATACAATTGTCCATGACGATCAACATGGTAATGCATGGTCAATCGAAGAGTCAACCGTTAACTATTTGACTGTGGTGGCGATTCCACAGCTAGATGGCGTTGAGGAAATAAGTCCCTACTTTATTGAGAGCCAACTCCTTAAGATAGAATTACTCACGGAATAAGTCCTCATAAACCCGAGGAAAGTCCAGAACAAGACCGAGACATTGAATGGATTTGGGAACGACAAATCAGGTTTCGGCCCCTTCAAACTTAATCCGGTAGTGCCACCAAAATTAATTTCTAAGATAACTTAATTGCCGACGCTCGAGTTCTGACGTCTCTTGAAACATATGCATAGCTGCAAAGTCAAGCTATAACGGGGATGGTATATTTTAATGCCAGAGGAAGGATTAAGGCTCAAAGAGCCACGTGTTTCAAACGATACCAACGATTTAACGAGTCTAAACGGTCAGTGAACAACGACTTGGCGAGTCAAGAAGATCGCTGAATGATGACGCTGCGAGCCAAAACAATCAGAGAGCTACTATTCCTGGTTCAAGGGACAAAATAGAAACCGCAGCATAATGTGATAGATTAAATGTCGCTAAGTGAATCCACATCACAACGTGATAGAGGTGATGCTTTCACAAGGTTTGCAGGCTCCGTAAACGATCAAAGACGCCTTCGGAAGGCACGCGTCCTTAGCTGATCGAAGGGAACACTGACCTTTATTTACTAATTAATACGCGGGGTAAAATTCATTTAATTACTTAAGGTAAGGTTTTACTTTCCACTAGAGTAAATCGTGACTTATCTTTCTTACCTGAAAAGACTATTATTTAAATGAGTGGTACACCACACATTACATGTTCCCATACTGTAGTATAGGAATTATCGTGTACCACCATTATACCCTCCCCCATCGGAATGTTGATACTACGAGTTAACATTCTTGTCACTCTGTCTAACGGCTTTAGCAGTGGATTAAAAATAATATCACGGTTGCTTTCCTTGAAACAAGACAGTATGACTTTACCGGATGAAGATTATCAGACTTTTGTGTATCATCGAACAAGATATGATAGACTGTGAGAGCAATGCTAATCTGTCAAGAAAGAAAACAATCTTAAGCACTTCTGTGCAGGCGAATGAGCTCATTTGAGCACCGAATCCGATACCAGAACGAGATAATTTTAGTGTGCTAACCGCGCTGAGTAACAATCAAGGCTACGAGCCAAGTTCATTGTAAATAGGCTCGACGAGCAAAATATACATGATCTATGGGTGAACGAGAGTGCTCGCGTTTTGTAAAGAGTCCCTAGCGTGTATCCGGGCAAGATAATACTATGTCTTTTAAACAACCAGCGCTAAAGATAGACTTCGCCAATTCGCAGGCCAATCTTTGGCCGGGTGGATTATCAACTCCGAGGCAAAGACGCCTAGCGATGACGCTGCTCGCCAAGCGCTACGCAAGCGCTATTTGGCACCGCAACTCGTGTCCATGGATCAGTACCTATTAAGGTTAACATTTTAAGCATGTGGTGCGTCTGTACCCTCCATGGCGAACATTCTTATCATCCTCTACCCAGGTAAGTCGGAAGTCGACAATAAGTTACATTTCATTTGATGAATAGAGTGTGTCAGTCACTCGCACAATCTGGAATAGCAGCGACATATCCGTAGATCACTTGAAACCAACACGCGCTACGGCTTCACAAAGTTATGAGGCCAGAAGTTAGTTTCGTTAGATGTATTGATTTTCCCTGCACATCATTGTACCACAAACTCGCTCGCATCCGAGTGCTGCGGCTGCCACAACAAATAAATAAGCCATTATGGGACAACGAACTCGTCAGTGCCTATATTCGATATTGACAAGCGCGTATTATTCGGAGCGGAACCTGCGCACGGCGCTCAAAAACCGTCAACGACGTAAGAAACGGTGTCATAGCGGGATCTCGTACTCCCTAAAAATTCTCAGATATTAAGCACCCACGCCACTTCACCGAGCATTAGTTCTGGCCGTTGCGATGACGCCGATGTATAAATCATCCGCGTGGAACTGGCAATTTTCTTCTATACCGAATAGAACAAGCGGGGAACGACACGTCAGAGTCATCCCATGCCAATTTACATTGAGTGTTGACGATCTACATACGAGATATAACGTCTTCGTGAGCATGTGGAACGCCTGGAGTCAATGGAGACTTGTCTTCGACCCTGTATCAGTAAAGCCTCGCTCAAAGGGGCAGCTAAATTTCGTGGTGTGGATGCAGCGATATGTGACCCACGTTCGTCGGCGCTAGCATCTCAAGATTTACAAGAGAACCTTTCCGATACGCCACAGTAATCCAAAATTAAAAACGGTGTGTGTGCGCAACTTTCGTAATGTTTTATCGAATAAGCAAGGCCCTTCTTGGCCACGACCGTATGTTGTTATATAAGGCGTAGACGTAAGTTTGTCTTACAGACAGAGGGCACTACATTTGTAGTTTGGTGTTCAGCATGGAGTAAGACTTGGTCTCCGACCGCATAATTGTCAAAACAACCTCTTCCTTTGGCATCTGCTCGTTCCTTGTATTTGTTCTGGCTCTTAGCACTTGCGTTACGCGCATTTCGTTAGACATTCAATCTAGTTGCGAGAAACTTGCTCACTTGTTTTTGAACAGTGATAGGGTGGTAATCAGCAATCCGATCGTCCATCTCTCCCCATTAAGCTCTGAAACACGTAGTGGTAGCGTAAAGAAACGCGAGGGTGTGTGAGGACGTTCATGTAGAACGGTGTGTAATCAGTAGAGTTATGCACGGCGGTTTCTAACGCAAACTCAACAAAAAGGTGAAGTGGGGTCCAACGTTCAGGATTAACAGCGCAAATAATGCATAAAATATCATTGATAACGCAATTCACTGGTTCGTTTCGACCATCGGTGTGCGGACGCTCAGCTTTTAACATGTTTAAATGGGTGCAAATTGTCTTAAAGATGGGTCTCTATAGCTTTTTAGTGAAGCAATAGCTCGATTGGTGATGATTGACACAGGCAAACCGTGCTGACATAACAAGCGATTTATAAAAGCCGTAGCTGTACCTTTGACATCGATAGAATCCGGCACAGCCGACAAGTGATACATCTTGCTCAAGCTGTCAACAAATAACACACTGCCGTTGTTGACTTCAAATCTTTCGGTAGGCCGAGCGCAAGCCCTATACTAGTGGAAGCTTAATACCCCGATGGTCTAAGTAAATTAGCGAGATGCGTAGCCGCATGGGATGAGGGTTGGACTCGTTGACCCTTTTTGCACATACTCACATGTGTGCTCACCTATTTGTAGCGTTTGGGCCTCCAATTATAATGAATCATAGCGTCTAGGTCATCTCTCGAGCGAGATGACCACTTAACGCAGTATCATGCGCCTCTTACATGATGCAATACTTTCATCCTCATTATGGGGGAAAACGATACGAGGAGTATTTCCAACATCCGTGCTGTAGCTCAACAAGCCTTGATCGATAAATATAGATGTAGCCTCGCATGTAAGCGTGCCGACAAATTTTTGTATGGGTCGATTAGCTCTATAATCTCTATAGCATGTTGCAGAGTTACACAGTGATCAGCACGGCATAGGCCGATCAAAACATGTCCGATACAGATGACGACAGACTTTCTAAGTATGCAAGATCATATTAAAGCCTACAAGATAAAGTATTGGCCGAAGCTTTCTTCTCACCCGGTCTATACTTTACCTCAATTTTTTCATTTGGCAAAAAACCTACGATTTATTCTTGGAGAGAGATGAGGCGACTGGATCGCAGTGCGTAATGACGCATGGTAAATATAAACAACAAAAGTATTGTAGACATGAAGATGGACTATGAATTTGACGAGGTCGTACTTCGTTGCGAGCAACTCTTTGTCATGAACTGGATAGTTCTTCTCTGCATCTTACAGCTGATTATATCCATACGCGACAACACGCTCATGTCCGTCCATATCTTATTGCAGTATTGCAAAAGAAATGAAAGAGTTAGCAGCCTCACATACGACACTGATGGGCCGCGCGGGATCTGGCAGAGCAAGGACTAAGGTTTAAAGTAGAATATCTTTCATAGAGTAATAAATATCACTTTGTGTGCCAGTCCAGTATTTTAAATCCTTTTAAGGAGTTTAAATAATGCTATAGGCAAAACTATGTGGTGAAGCGGATTGAGAAGTGGAAACCGCAGATCGCTCTGCGACGAAGTAGAATTTGCTGAAGCTATCAGCCATATAATGAGGTGAACCACAAAACACCGCGATATTGTGCAACGAGATCTTGGATGATGCATTCTTGGGGGCGCAATCTACAATGATGCGAGTTTAGCGATGCGATCTTGATTATTTCATTTTTGGGTGACGTGATCTTGAGTGACGCGATCTACTGCATCGCGACTTTTATATGATAAGGTCACGGTAATCGGGCGTGAACCACCGGATAAGATGGAAGCCCGAATTTTCGACAGCACAAGGCGACACGTGGTAATCTATTCTGACAAACGGAATAGGCTTAGTTACAAGTTTATACTTCGGTTATATAACATTAAATGAGAAATTAAATTTACTTGTAAGTGCACATGTGTCTTTCCTCTTCCCGAAAATGTTTTTCGCCCTACCGACGTCTAAGAAGATCAGCCAAAACCCAATAAGATCTCTCCAGGATTATTTGGCTGGGAGTGAAAGATATCTACAAACCTCTCAACTGCAAATAAACGCAGAGTGCAAGATCGCGGTACAGCTCAAGTGGTCAGAAGGCTCGCGAATCAAGCACCAAATTTGGGTCAGCCGATATCGTCGAGAATAAGGTGAATTAAATCAAGCACCCTGCAAGTACACCCGTGGTCGTGTGGATATTTTTATACGATCGTCAACCTATCTCAACACATTAAAGTTGTACCTCGACACGGTCTCACCGGGAAGAGTTCAGCTCTCCCTACCGACGGGTACACAATGTGATGAGAAATAAAAGCACGTAAACGTAGTACCTCAACCGATTGTCACTAGTCTGGGCTATAGCGAAGGGTTGGTATCACAATAATGATGAGATCTTTATTCCACCACATATGCGTGATTTTGCACTATACATAGCAACTAGTTGGCAAGGTCGAGCCAATTACGTAGTTTTTTGTACCTGTAAACGGTCGATCAGCTATGGCTTTGGCCCTATCAAGGTTTGCTTGTAAGCCTCAATTTCCAATAAAAATTAAAAAAAGTTCTTAGCACCAAAGATGATTTATATGCATTAGTATCGAAAGTGTTTGTTCGCATGCACCAACAAGCACGGATCGTAAATGATTAATACAATTTTCTACATCGGACTGACCGTTCAATGCATGACTATGAACAATAAGCTCATTAAAGTATGTCTGTTCAGAGCCTCAATGAGGCCTAAACAGATACGTGACAAGGCGATCGTATGTAGCCGGGGAATGAGGTATTCCTTGAGGCATTACAAGCCACTCACAGAGCATACCGCTCGGAGTATTATCCGAAATTAGCGGTATATCGCTGGATTGCATGATTAATGGTTCAATATCGTCGACCAATTCCTGTGCAATAAACTAGTTACATCCTACCATAGCATTCTATAACACATAATTGTCAGAAATTGGTGTCTGGAACGAACCGGTGGATTTTTAATAGTTGTCATAAGCATGGGCAAATACGCCACATGTCATTCGGCTCCTTGACGCAGAATGTGGGTGTGGAATGTGGAGATTTACTCTTTCGCACCATTACTTCGGCGTGCTTAGCACAAAAGAAGTTGTCAATCACGTCACAACTTTTCATTTATAAGGTCCACCGCCTATAAAGGAGTACTTGGTTCTAGGAACCAGGTCAATGCTATGACGAACAACTCTATATGGAGGTAAGACGGATGCTGCATTACAAAGCATCAAGTCCTAAAATTCCTTTACAAAATCATCGAAGGGATTCATGAGACCTTTCAAGATCACATATCCATTACGGGAACCGAGTGCCAATTTAGTGTCATTCATAATCCACCCATCCATGAGTAATGATGAGTTCAATTCAGAGTCGGGTGAATGTCCACTTAGTCGGACATATCGCATGCTTTTAAGGCCTGTATACATCATCATACGACATTTTTATATCTTAAACAGAATTTGTAAAGATGCAAAAAGCCTCAAATCTGACAATACAATCCATATGACCAGTCCATCTAATGACAGTTATACAATGTATTAATACGTATATCACTAGGTAAAGACACGAATACCTTGTGCTTAGTAGTGTTTACCTGGCATTGCTGCCATCTCTTGAATGGACCTCAAATCTAGTAGATGTCGGTAAAATTATGCCCCTAATGCTTTGGCTAGCTGTAGCGTCCTATGCACGAGATCTGATGGCATGACCAACATCAAGGGAAGGATCACTCAATTTGAACGCTCCTAGAGATGGATCTATAAGTTCCACTTTGCGTAAATCATGCGAGATCTTCTCGGGATGTCTCTACCCTAGGACCATTGAGCTTTCATCATTTGGTGGTTCACTATTACCATAATCACCATGTTACGGAATAGGTGACGCATCACAATTATTCTATGCGTCTCGCTCGTGACTTATCTCATTGGCATATATGGCATCAACTTACTCTAACAATCCCATTTCAAGCCCACTGGTCGATTCAGGTAGTGTCTTGCGCCAATATCTCTTTTGATTTCTAGTGAAGGTGAGTTCCTGACTCTCCAAAGATGCGCTAGGAACAGTGCGTATTTTGCCTAAGGTCTTGGACGTCCATTGACATCATATTTCGTGACGTTCCAGCCATACCATTCCCGAAAACAGATCACATCTATTATCTAAGTCAAGGTCTAGGCAGCGTTTTAAGATTGTCTAAGGCCAAAGACTTAACGCATAGTTTTATTGCAATCTTTGGCATTTGACACACGCTCCTTTCGCCAGACTAACGGTTATGTCCTCACTATCTTGCGCTATTTTCGCTTCAGCATGCAACTGACGCCTTTCCGGAAAAGATCGTCGAGCACGATTGCCCGATGCTTCGTAGCTGATTGTAATCGGGCAAGGGTATTAAACCCGTATACAGTCGCTTTAACAACAAGCAAGTATTATTTTCAAAATCGTTTTGTTTGTAGATCACGAAGCTCTGACGGGCTAAGCCCTGCCCACGTCTACATTCCGAAAGTATCACAAATCCTAGTTCTCTCCCCGTATAGCGCCCGCGTGTACTAAGATTTTACCTTTTACTGTGAATTATTAGAGTTCTAGTTGCTGGAAAGTATTCGAATCAAATGAGTCTAGCGCTGTCTGCGCAACGGACATCTGGGACTTCAATATTATGTATCCTGCAAAAATTGCAGCGACAAATTTTTCATTGCTTTTTCAGCAACTTGAAGCTTGGCTTTGCCTTCATCATCACCGTAGGCTCAGCTTTGCAAATCGCTGATGCGATGGTAGAGATGACTCGAGTAGTGCTTGGGTTATATCCATTTACCATGCTAAGCGAGCTTAAAGTTTTCTCAGCATTTTTGGCTAGGTCCACATCCTCGTCAAAGGTAGTAGGACAAACACCTAATAATTTTGTTCTAGCGGGGCCAGAACGAAGACCTTCCATGAACACTGTCACACGGACTGCTTCCAAGAGAATTCCTATCTGCATAGTATCCATGAGTGTTTATAACCTTATAAAAGTATACAAATAACTCGTTTCCGACCTAAGTGTCGATAAGAAACATAACTGCACGAAGTACTTTTTGTAGGCTTCTCAAAAGTGTGGAAAAGCTATAGCTTTAGTGATTCATGTGAGGGGTTACCAATAACAGGCTTACAACACGTATGGACTCATTCCCTAGATCTATCACCAAGCTGGGAAACATCCAGCGATAATTGCTGGTGTTCTAGAGAGACCATACGAGACTACATTGCCATCTCTATCTCCTGGATTTCAAGGGTAAGGTATTCGACTAACTTCTGAAATAATAGGATAGGCTTAATTGAGCGGGTGAGGCTTAGCCTCTTCTTCCGGTTGAACAAATACCAAGTATAAAAATTGACGACGACATTTGTTCTTAAACGTGCCCTAACAAGACGCCCAATATAGCATAAAAGCGCTCGAGACTTGCATTCAACACGCTTGGGTCTTGTAATACAAGGAATTCGACATACTTAAAAAAAGATTTAGCGGGCTCAGTAAGCGCTACCTATTGGGGGTTAGAAATACGAGTATCTTGGTCCATCCTCACAGGGATCGGACTTATAGACTACCATGTAGATTGACTACAAGTGCTACCACGCGTAGCAGAACGGATATATCTTCTTGCCATAAGAAGGCTATAAATCCGATAGTTATATTTCTAAACAAGAACAACTACATTAAAAGACTGAACATCCAGTGAACAACGTTTCGACAAGCCAAGTAGCTTGTCGGACAAAGTCTCTACGAGTCGATAATATTGAATGAGAGATAATACCTAGTCCATTGGACTTAAGAGATGCAGTAAATTCGCCGCACATTGTGCTAGAGTTAATGCCTCAATAGGGCTTACAGACTCTGTAAACGATCAATAATGACTTCGGAGGCCAAGCGTCTTTAGCGGATCGAAATAAAAACCGATGTTTATTTGCTCATCAAAAGCGAAGTTAATTCCGCATCAATTACTGTAATGATGTGGAAATCGGAAGATTCTTGTGAACCCGACTCTTCACTGGCGCTCAGACGACCAATTATCGGACGAGGTACCCCGTTTACGTGAATTTTACTTCTTCTCTCACCTTGTGTATCCGTGGGTAGGGTGGACTTCAATATTTTAGGTGAGCTCGTGTCCAGTTAAGAGTTGACCGTGTTTGTGATGGGTAGGGGTGATCAAATGATAATCTTCTCACGATCACAGGTAAACTTGTGTGGTGAGATTCACTCTGATCTCAACACGTTATCCTTGTCCAATACGTAGATACGATCCGCTTGACCTTCTGACCACTTGAGCCGTCTCGCGATCTTGTACATTTTCCTTTACAGTGTTGCTGCGTCCGATCGCAGGTGGGGGTTTGTCTTGAGATTCCTTGACCCCTGGTCGAACAATCTAGGGATATTACTTGATTCAAGTACGCGAGTTCTTTTGACGTCGAGTGGCCAGTATTCCAACCCAAGGAGAAGTCGGCATGTTTACTTTACCGTAAAATAAACTCTGGATAACTTATAACCAATCAACCCAAGCATACCACTATTCTTTTCAGGGGCTCCGGTCCTGCTGTCGTCCCCTTGCACGACGTGGCTCACTTCATTTACTCTTCTACTCGCGGGTCGCAGATTGCGCGGTGTGGTACATATCCACTTGATCGCGATCGTTTCATTGGTCGCAATCTCCATATATATCGAAGGTCGCGTGGTGGTAATAACATCCACCCGATCGCGGTCTTCATCTGTATCACGATCTCTATCCAGATCGCGGTTGCGTAGTGTAGGATACACCCACCTGGTTGCAATAGCGCACTGGATCGAGGTCTTCATCCATATCGCGATCTTTATCCTAATCGCGGTTGCTTGTTGTCGTATAAACCACCTGGTTGATATCGCGAACTGATTAGCGGTCTTCATTTATATCGCAATCTCTATCGGGGTCGCGGTCGCGTGGTGTCGTATACACCACCCGATCTCGATGTAGATCCCAATCGTGACCGCGCGCTGGATCGGGATCTTTTTACTGATCGCGATCGTCTCCGTGGCGGCGAATGGCGTAACTATTTCTCGTCCCTATCCTTTACCGTTCTTCTACCCAGAAACGAGTGTTCGATATCGTCAATCATCTTCTATCGTTGAACTGATGTAATGAAACTATACGGCCGATTCCACCAATCGTTCGCTAGCTCGCACTTATCCAAATCCCGGTCGGTCCTCCTGTCTTAAATTGCTTGATCACTTTACCACATTACCAAAATCAAGTTTTACTTTCTACTATAGTAAATCCTTAAACGCATCTTTCATGCCTGACAAACTCTACATTGATAGATTGTCAACCAAGCGTTACACGATCCTATATCCATTGTGCACCACTTATCGTGTACCACCGATGCACATGTAGATGTATGTACTCGTCATAGAAGCTGATTGCTTTACCGATATAATATAGGCACCTAATTTTATGACAAGAAACGAATTCTCAGCAGGTTATCGATATAAGAAAGTATCCTCGATGAAAAAGACTTGTATTCAGCGACACGTCTTGATCCTGAAAGTCACTCAATAGTCAATTATTAGTACAAGGATTTCATTAAAAAATGATACATTCCCTGAATCCGTATCTTGCGAGTTGCCAAACAAAAAAGGCAATCGACATGAGATCGAGCTCAAACCGGGCTCGAAGTACTCTGTCATGAAGCAGTGGCCACTACCTCGTGAAAAAGTACTAGCGATCAATGAGTTCTTTGCCGATCTCTTGGCCACAGGTCAAGTGAGGGAATCAACTTCCCCTCACAGCTCTCCGACCTTCTGTGTGCGCAAATCCATATGAGGATGGCGGATAGTGCACGCATTCAACAAGTTGAATGCTGCAACGGTAACGGCTTAGACGCCGGTACTGAGGAAGGACGTAATTATAGATGGTATGTCTAAAAGTACCATCTTCTCATCCATGGGTCTGATAAATGGCTTCTATCAGATCTTCATTCATGAGCGGGGCTTCCCGTACACGGCTGTAAGCGCCCCGAGTTGTATGCTTTGGGAGTAGCTAGTGATGCAACAGGGGCTGAGTAAAGCCCCTGCAACATTTATCAGATGTGTGACCAAGCTGTTGAGACCGGTGCGAGAGTTCGCAACGAGCTACTTCGACGATGTGTTTGTCTTTATCCGGGCTATGGCTGACTAGACAAACGTGGAAGTTCACATAACACGCGTTCGTCAGGTTCTACAACTTATGCGCAAGCATAAGTTGTACACTATCCTCAAAAAAGTGTATATTTAAAGACGGCTAAATTCACGTCTTAGGTGCATCGCGGGTAAGCACTGCGTACGCCCTGATCCCGAAAGATCAAAGCGATCAACTACTGGCCCGGTGCCAGTCGATGTCAAGGGACTTCGTTAGTCCTATGGGCTAACGATGTACTTGCACAAGTACTCGCGCCACTACGCCGATATGACCTTTCATTTTTCTTGCTTGCTTAAGAAAAATGTGAAGTGATTATGGAGCGCTAAATGTCAGCACTTCATTGAAGGTATTAAGCAGAGCGTGATGTAATCGACCATACTGGCAATTGCAGACCACGACAGGTCATTAATTGTGGTCCATGACGCTAGAGATCTGCAATCGGCTGCGCGTTGATGCAGTATGACATATACGGCGCGGAGAGCGTCGGCTGCTATCGATCGCGTCAGCCACAAGCAGCGGATAGCACTATTATTGCAACACAAGGAATATTTTTATGAAGTGTGCACTGGCTAAGTTTCGTGCATATCTCTTGGTAGATAGAATGTTCATTGTCTACACGTAACTTGTGTTATTGCGCACGGCTACGAACAGTCCAAGCTTTTCGCATCAAGTAGTGAGGCAGCTGTCGTTTTTCACGAAGTATAATTTCTCCGTGTAATACAAGCTAGTGCGACTGAATGTCGTAGCTGAAGCTTTATTTTTCCTGCCTGATATAGATCCGGATATATGTTTCAAAAGTGAGGGTAATCCCACTGTTGAAAATCTTATAAGCAGTGTCCCGTCGTCAACCGTGCTAGATGAATCTATAAAGGCGTTAGCACTAGATATAAAGTGTGTATGTTTTATCCATTATCTGCTCAATACAACTTCGCAAGCTTTGAAAAGCTTGACGATGGCGATTCGATCTATAAATGATCGATGCACAACCCGAGATTGGCTGCTGTATTACACAGCCATATCCAACGATAAAATAAGTCGTACCTACCCATAATAATTTTCACTATCACGTGATGCATGATTCTTACGGTGCTCCATACAGTAAGCTTTATGGCCGTGAAAAGACTTGTATCACGGTAAGTCACGACTCTTACTGGTTCGTCCAGTATCCGTCTGTGCGCAATTATTTTCGTGCTTGCAAAGTTTGTTAGAAAGTGAAGTCTAGGGCATGATCATGTGAATCGTTGTAACCTATAACGTTATCATCAAAGTCTTTGGTGTTGATTTAAATGGACATTTATTTTGGGTTCCTTTAAAACGATCGCTAGAATACATTTTTATTGTTTTGGTTGACCGGTTTAGCAAGAACGTGCATTTCTTTGTTGTCCCGTATTCGATCAGAGCCAAAGGTTGTTCTCGTATCTTTATATCACGATATCGATATTCCATAGGTTATCCGTAACGTAGCATCTGACAGAGACCCTTTTTCACGGCCAATTATATCCATACATTTTCCGTTCTCTTAGAACACGATTAAATATGTCGACATTTGACAAACCGGAAACGGATGGAAAGACGGAACGTGCGAACCGTGTCCTCGAATAAGTTCGTTGAGGCTATGTTTAATCTCTCATTGTTAGAGCCAAATCCTATCGATGGTAGAGTTCGCCACCAAGAACTTAATGCATGCATCCACCACGCATAAACCGTTCTACATGAATGGCTTACGTCATCTACGCCTGCCCACACTACTTAAGTGTGACTCTTAGATAGGGGAAAAGACATGATTGAGCAACAAATCTGACGTATTTTCATCACGCGTCGTGATCATCTTCGATGCAAAAGATGATGACTTCGACAAGTTGATGCCTTCGATAAATAGGATTAATTTAGCAATAACGGTGAAGCTTGTGCTGACATAGATGACGATGCTAGTATATTTATCATGGCCAACGTGAATTTCAGCAAGGATAAAGACACCTTCGCTGACCGGGAGAGATTATTGTTTTTCTGTAGTGCGCAAAAGGCGCACTAAATAAATTAAATTCGAATCATCAAAGGAATTACGCTGGCATTAGAAGCAGATGTACGTTTATTGCAGCTCTCCGTCGCTGACGCGGTGGGCTGACAGAAAATAAATGGAACGTTGACAACAATTGTAGATCAAATGCTCTTTCATCTAATGAAGGTGGTCTTTTCTACATTATACGGTAAACTTAACTTGACACGCATTGACTCGTGTGTGCAAGAGTTAAATACTACCCAAGTACATGGGTCCATTTCGTGTTGCGCTGACAAGACAATAGATTGGTTCTCATATTACGTATAATGTGAAACTTCTCCGACAGTACTTTCACTACGAGGTTTCTATCGACGATGAAGATAGCCTCTTTGTTCGATGATCTTTATCAGATTCTTGCCATTGCTCTCCACGCGTTCGACCTGGTACCTCGGTAAATTTGAACTCCCAAATAAACTCCTGATATCTTTACGAGCTTTCGCCAGCTCACCAACTACATAACTAATGTCTTGCTCATTCAACAACTGTTCAAATCATACTCAGCACGATAGATCGCACGATTTGATTCGTGATCCTTGCGATACTTACTCACAGATTCAGTTAGGGCATGAAGCCCGACCCTTTGTGCTCTTATTCATCGCGCTATCTAAGGATTGCGCGGTCAATATCGCGAACGTAGCGTTGATTCGGCCAAATGACTCGAAGCTGATTTTTGCTCTCCACAACATCATTTGGTGGACTCGCGCGATGAACGCCACTTTCTACTGAGAGGTACATCGAAAAGCCGAGACGAAGCAAAACGTCGGACGACTTATCCAGTCCGTTGTCAAGGGTATCCACCCTCGTGGGATGGCTTAAAGCCCTGCTTTAACCGATAATTGACTCTCGCGAGCTCTTATATCAATACGACGAGACGCGCCTTTGAGGATGGAGAGCCTTCATCAAAAGGAAGCATCAGAATTTGTAAAGTGATTGCAAGTTCTTTGAACCCACTTCGTACATTTCAGAAGAGGTGCACTTCGTTCAGAACGGCTACTTGGGATGAATTATCTCCCCATAGACACGAGAAGGCTTTCAACACAGTTTCGACAATTTATTCCTACAAGACATGGCAGGCATGCCTCTCGAGACGATCGATGCAGTTTATATCGAGCACCGGTCGAATGTATCCTTCACGCCTT
>CANTFL010000970.1:0-52441 GCA_947650285.1 Hyaloperonospora brassicae | reverse complement strand
CAACGATTAAGATAACACCCACGTTTGAGAAGCTCCATTAGGTTCTTGCGCTCGCGCTCCTGACGATCAGTCTGGACGCGTAACGAAGAGACCTCTCCACGCACTTCAGAGACCTATCTGCAAGCTGTCCCCAGCTCTTCAAGGAGGGAGCGGACATCGCGCTCAACCTGAAGCTGGGCGAGGGTGTAATTGGCACCATCCTTCGCTCGATCAGCCTCACGATCCTTGCGATGCTGCCGCACGGAATCGGTCTAAGCGTAGAGCCTTTCACCTCTCGTGCTCCAAATCCTCGCGCAATCTCTTGAATTGCGCGATCGATCTTGTATTGGTCGAGATGGTGAGCCGAGCGACTTGGAGGAGGTTTTTCCTCCTCCTCCACATTCTTTGGTGGACTCACAATGTGGTCAACGCTTCTCTGTGGAGCGTATCTTGAACCACCGTGACAATTTAGGATCAAGGAAGAGTTACCTCGTCCAGTGACGGGGGTATCCACCCTCGTGGAACAGCTGGGAGCCGGACTCCCAGCTGATGATGAATGTGCCCGGTCTCGTCGAACAGTACGATGAGACACACCCTTTGAAGGAGGACCATCGTGTAACGAACGCCCGGCGCGTTCGTAAAGGGATCGTAAAGTCTCAATCCCTTCATAAATCTCGGAAGAGATAAGCGCCCTCCAGTAGGGTTGATTAGGGAGGAAGGCCTCCCTAGTCGCGCGAACAGAGTTGTCAATACAACTATGACATTTCTCTCCCCACGAGAGGCAAGGTAAACCTGCCTCTCGAGACAATAGGTGCCTTATGAGCCGAGCACCGGTTATTGACTTGTGTTCAAACTCATTGCGTGCTGCAGTAAGTTTGTCCAGACAAATGTCACGGCCAACAATTCAAATGTTGCCTAATAATGAGTTCCACGCCTGAGCTAACGAGAAATCGTCTCGTTTGTGGTTACCGTGGTACCATCGATGTCTGGAAAAGACATTGATGTAAAATTTATGCTCAGTGCGAAAACGTTTCGTACTGGGGTCAAGTCTATGGATCCTTGACAATTCAAAGAGTAAAATTCGAAAACTCCCAGTGGTATAACCATACAATTGTCTCAGCTCGCTCAAGGTAAGCATCCATGTCTTGTTCTCAGGAGCAGATCGCAACGCGTTGCGATCCTGCTCCTAGTGCGTGTTGCTAACATGAGAGCTGACACCACGATCGCCTCAATACCTAGTATTGCCGCGGCTATGGCTACGATGACTCCGCGAAGAGTCATCGGTATTCTCATAAGTACTTACTTCCTCACGTTTTGCGCTCACCTCGTACGAATACGAGCGCGATCGGTTCGATCCCGGCGACAAGTTCACAGACTCGTCGGATAAACCAAACTTCTCATGGCGCAAGTCTTTATCGAGACTACCGCTAGGCGCAGCAGTCGTCGATTCCCGCAACCTTACGGTCGGGCTTTGCGCACGTCTTAGAGTCGGACGGAGAATCCGACTCGCCCGAATACACCACCGCTATTTCGGGATCTAGGTCCATGGGACTACCTCTGGCATCCGAAGCTGCGAGTGAAGAAGCAGCACGTGGATGACCACGTGCTCCTGCAACTACGGAGCTGCATGCTGCTTACTGGCAGCAGCAGGTGGCTTGACACCTGCTGCTGAGTCTTGGACAGCTTGTTCTCCGGCTGCACGCATCCGTGCAGCCGCCTCACTGGAGGCCTTGTTCGCGCAGCGCATAGACAAACTCGTCATGCGCTGAAAGTCTGAATGCGTTAGGCAGAACCAACAAGTGCTCCCTTTTCCCACAGAGATACCCATTGGTGGTCACTCTGTCACCAATAATCAATCACTCACTCTAGTGACTGATGGTTAAGGAGGGTGATGTAAGGGGGTGAGCCCGTTGCAGAAAAATTGATATTTTCGTATCAATTTTCGAACATTGTCGATTTAATTAATGTTCAATTGGCATTACTCGTAAGGAGTAAGGTTGAAGAAATATTACCCCCGAGGGTTATATTTTCTCTGATGGGTCGCTCCACCTGATGGTTGATGTTCACGGTACATCAACCATATTAACCACCAATCGCTGGTGGACACGCGCAATGGGTGGTGAGCAAGAAACCCACATAGGAGGTTGTAGTTTAATATAGTTAGCTAAAGACAAAAGATGGTTGATTTAAAAACATAACTATATCAAATACAGTTCTACTTCTCTCTTAAACAGAGCTTTCGAGTTCTGCCTACTTCGTTGCGCTTCCTCACTTCACGTGTACGTGACGTTGGGTGCACACAAACTTGTGTCGAATTGACACAAGGCGTGTCCTCGTTACGATAGTTATATGAATTGGCTTTGATTGGCTAACATTAAACATAGTTTAATTTGATTCTTAATCACGTGCAAACTTCTCCTCCGGGTCGGATTACTGGCCACCAGGCGTCAGGAAAAGTTGCATACATGAGTCAAATGATTCCCCTGAAATGTTTAGCCAGGGTTCAAGGGACTCGCAAAGCAAACCCCCCACTGCGATTGGACGCAGCACAAAAGTAAAGGTAAAGGGTGCACGATATTAAGACGGCTCAAGTGGTCAGAAGGCACGCAGATAGAACATCGTCGTTGAACAAGGCGATCTAAACCAGATCACGGCAACTTATAGAGACCTAACCCCAATCTACGCAATCGTGTGAAGGTTTCCACGCGATAGCTTAATCCCAACCACGGTCAAGTTCGGAATCAGCTCGACTCCACCTGGAAGAGTGCAACCCGCCCAATTGACGGATACACAAGGGGAAAAATTTACAGCACGGTATCGGATTACCCCCTCCGTCAGTCGGTCGTCCCGTCGCCCGTGGAGGGTTGGGATCTACTCAATAAACGAGCGTTCGACACTCCCTACACCATACTGAGTAGTTGTAGGCAATATCGACGCATCTGAGACACAATTCTAGAAGCGAAGCCTACGCATTCTACTTGCGGTTTTCGTTCGCAAATCTGGGTGTCTGACGAAGCAGCGCATTACACCTCAGGATTAGGAGAAATGAAGCGCATGGAAGCTGTACGAAGGACTATCAGTGTGCTAGTAAGCTATGTTTTTCCTTAAATCGATCTCGTACCACCAGCTGTAGTAGCGCGACACTATGAACGGGTCTTGCGTACATAAATGTGAACAAGCGCTTTGCAGTGATTAATTTTCCGAACACTATACACAGTGCCTTTTGAATTCTTTTTGTTCTCCAATTGTTCACATATGTACGCTATGTAAACACTATTTTATTTCATTTTGCAAAAGATCGCATTTAAGACATCGTCTGCTGAATAAATTTAATTGAGGCAAAATCAATATTTTTTATTAGCACAAATGTATTGCTTGACTCAAAGTATTGAGATAACTATCACGCTCAAGCATGGTCAGCACACTACTAATTGTAGCTTTTTGTTTCTCGTCAATTAAATTAACCGAATGAGTAGTTACAAGTTAGAATTACAATACAATGATAAATACGTATGAATCTCATTATTTGTTAATTGCTTTTTCACAAATATACTCTACAATAATTGTATTACAACCATCTCTGTTATTTATGCCTGCTTTGGTGAACGCGTGACAAAGAGGTCGACCACATACGTCGCTGCCGTCTTTGTCGCTCGATTTCCGAGTCGCCAGGATGCAGCCAAAGCTTGACGGCGACGCGAGCGCTGCGGTGTCGTCTGCTGCAGGCGCTACAGATACCGAAGCGGATACCACGACCTTGAAGCGTCTCCTGGAAGCGGCAGAGGAGAGAAGGAGATGGATTGCCAAGCGGAATGACATCGTAATGCGCAAAAAGAACCTGCTGAAGCTGCTCGAGCTTCAAGCTGGAAAGTCTGCAACAGTCACGGAAAGTAACGCTCAGCGAGAGAAAAACGAGGCGGAAGCGATGACGAGAGAAGCAAAAGACGTCGATGCGATGGACACTGCCGCGCTGGCGCGAAAAAAGGAGTTACAAGAGCTCCAGATGCGAGCAGGAGCGGCCAAAAAGGTTCCGAGTCGTAACTTTGTATTGATGTGTATTGTCTTAGCACAGATCGATTTCGCTACCGTTTCATACTGACGTGCAATGCTTGGTGGCCATTTGTAACCCGACTACAGACACAGCAGATGGCAGCAAGTGTGCTGGCGAGGAATTTGAAGCAGCTGCAAGTCAAACGCAAAAGAGACGAGAGGGAAACACACGATGGATGGAGGAAGCGGGATTGTGTAGCGAGAGATGGCTCGGCTCACATTGCCGCTGCTATTGCTGCTCCTTTTACCCCGACTACCACTGCTGTCCCAGACATGCCCCCTTGTAAGGTGCTAAATGGCGCTGCACGTTGTGTTTACAGTCTACGAAAGCTGACAAGTGGGATGTGGAATTGATGTCTGGTAGTTGCCACTGCGCCAGACTTGGATGTAGGAACGCCAGAACTGACAGAGGCTGCGTGCTTTCGTATCGCGACGCGTCATCTCATGCAGACGGGATTGGTACGACACAAGCGGTAGTAGCTTTGCGGGGACAAACAGCGGTGATGTCTTACAAGCTGGTGTGGACGATAATGTATTTGTGAAGATGATCTCCAGCGAAAAGCTCAAAGAGGCGTTTGCAGTTTACACAGGGAAGATTTTGGACGAGGGCATGGACTCGCTAGTACTGGACCGCTGCTTGGTGAGCTCCGATGTTCGGGAACCGCGACACACTTCTTGGACCTCAATTGCGACAAAGTGTGTGCCATGGCAACCCGGGCGTCAATCGTTAGAGATCCCAACGTTTATCTCGTCTAGTGCAGGTACGAGCTGCGTTTTCATTCGGTAATGTATGGCTTGGTCTGACAGCTGTAATGCACTGTAGCTCGCATTCAGTCGTTGATCGATGTTGAGAAGGAAGTGGTTGCTGCCGCTTGTAATACGCTGCAGCCGCTGGATGTACAGGAGCCTGATAGGAGTGCAGAGCTTATCAGGAGGCATCGACACGCAAGCTTCATGGAAACCTGGCTGGCAAGCGGTGGTACAACTCCTACGCTTTCAGTTCTTCTTTGTGCCAGCATTGGTGTGCATCGTGTCGAGCCAACGATTGTCAGGAGTTTTGGCATGCCAAACCGATCGAATGGACAAATTGCAGACGTTTTTGATGATGTGGGGCGATGGTTGCGCGAACAAGCTGAGACTACTGGCCAGTACAGCAACTTACCTCTGCAGTCAGTCGGCCTCGATACATTTCGAATGGCTGGAGCTTCTGTCTCCTCGAAGTACGCAAAGCCATTTTCTGTCGAAAACGAATCAATAGTGAGGCAACTCCGGGGAGCCGAGACGGCAAATGCATCTACACTCGAGAAAACGATCGACCCTATGAAGTACGTGCATTGCAAGGCCCTTGTACATCGTTGCAGTTGTGATACTAACGCGCTCCTGATTGTGTAGAATATTGTGCCACTACGAATTGAATGGAGCTTGTAACGACGAGAATTGCTCGAACTATCACCAGAAGGACTACAAATCAGTCGGCAGGAGCACAAGCAGTGTCGGCCATCGCACTTTCGATGGCAGTGATACGAAGGATGCGAAACAGACTGAGCCGGATCATTTGCTGCTATCGTTTGCTGAACTTCGTGGTAAACTTATGAAAAAGTGGCCATTGATAAGTACGCAGACACTTTCTGTGGTAGGTGCTGGCAAGAAAACGTGATCGACACATCCGTGTCGTCATTTTGTGGCCCTCAATACTGAACCAGTGTTTGTGTTTGTTTGCGGCACGTAGGCTATCGGGCAGAGCAGCAGTGGGAAACCCGACGTTCCAGACGTGACGATGTCTAGTGGAACTAATGCGATGGAGCGAGTAGGGAGACACGGGGTACGTCATGGCGAGGACGCAGATGCGAATGATGACAACTTTATAGCGCTTGAAAAGGACGGAGAACCTCTTGAGGCTGTCGATGCTCGTTACTTTAGATCGCTCGACTCGGGGAAAGCGGTCGGTGACAAGCTCGTAGAAAACGTGGAAAATGATCCGAACAACCCCGCCGCGTGGCTTCTTCTTGCTATATATCAGCTCGACCTGGATGGAGGCGTGAGGTATGTTTGGCCGTTTGTACGATGTTGTGCAAGTTTCGCTTTTTGTGATCACCGCATTTGTGTTTTTTTGTAGCGATGAAATCGCGCAGCAGTCGGACAACGATCGCCTCCACCAACAACTTGTTTTTCTGAGCACAGAGCTCGACACAAATCTTCGCGGTGGCGCCTCGCACGTCATCGATGTCGGGGAGACAAATTTGAAACGGTGTCTGCATACGCTTTCACGCGGTTTGGAAGTCGAAGCCAATGCATATTGTGAAGCGCTTTGGCTACTGTACCTTTGTCTGTGCAAACAGGTTACCAACAAGCAAACGCAACTCGACATGGCCGAACAAGCCGTACAGTTTTTGCCAAATTCCCACGCGTTGTGGCTTCGTTACGTTTCGACTTACGATTTCGATTCCGTGGGCATGGCAGAAGAAATATACTGGCGACTTTTGGCTCATCTTGCTCAAGACGCGATGGCCACTGAAGATGGGCAGCTTGCTTTGAAACCAACTCCTACCAAGCAACGATCGATCCTATTGGCAGCAATATGCTTTCATCTCTGTATAAAGTTGTGGAATGCTGGGGCAACAAGTCGAGTGGTAGAAATTCTGTCAGCTTTGCTGGAGTTTGGCAACACGTCTTCGGACTTGGATTGCTGTAGTATGATCCGCGGACAATTACGCAGCGAGGAACTGGTAGTATTTTGTTTGGCGTTCGCTCATGTTCTCCTTTTTAACGAGCTGCCCGAATTGATCGAGCACTGGGTAGTTGCTAGTAGCGATGAAGACATTCCAGTCAAGGGAATGGCTTACAGTCTTGGATTGTTTGAGCGTGCTTGTCTTCATAAGGACGAAGACATTTTTGCCCGAGTCTTGGCCGCCTACGATCTCGCGTATCAAACGTTTGAAAAGGAGTGCGACAACGATCGCGACACTGGCAATGTTATACTAGTCAACTGGATGCTTGCACTTGCACACCATGACGATCGTGGCGAGAACAAGAAGACCCTGCAGACGTTTTTCGAGCAGAAGCTCGATGCCATCCAGCAGTTTCCTGATGCTTCACTGATCGCTGCGAAGCTAATGGGGTCAACACAGACCGGCAAGGAACAGGGGTGTCAACTAATGGTCAGCATGGTGAGTCAAAGTCTGTTAGCCACGTTTCCAGAGGCTTTACACCGTTATTTGTCAGCGTGTCGCCAGTTCCCCGAACTCGTCGATGCTTTGAATGACACGTTAGTCAACACGATGGAACGCTTGGCGGGTCTTTTGTGCTTTGACGTTGACGAGGTCAAGAAGTCTTTCCACGACATTATGTACGACACCAATAGTGTGTGCAAGTTGCGCGCTCAGAAAGCATTGTTGGATGGTTTGCTGGCCGCATGGGTTGACAAGTTTGGTGCGCTACAAACGTTGAACCGAGACCGATCGATTGATGAACGGCCGAAACAGCTCGCACAAATTTGTGTGGCGCTAGACATATGTCAATTGATGGGCATTTTGTTGGGACCATCCGCTGCGATTGATGGCATTCAAAGGGTTTTGAGCTCGTCAAGCTTTGGTGCTGTCTCGTACGAAGCAAGGCAGCTTGCATGGGCTCAACGCTTTTTATTCCAGTTGGACCTGCTGCAACGAAACGAGCCCGAGAGCCTGCCATGGCGGGAGCACCAAGCGAGGTTAACGCGCTTGCTTCATAAGTATATGGACGAGATGAGCGTAGAGGCCGAACTCGCACGCCAAGTCTCACAGTATGTTCGGCGCGACATCGCCAGAAATGCTGTGGACGGTGCGGTGCGCGCTTGTCTATATCCGGAACGGCACCACTTGATTACGTTTGATGTCAACCTGCAACTTTTTCTGCTCTGTTCGAGCGCAGTAGCGGAGAGAGAGCAGGCTGCTTTTTACGCATCGTTCACGACTTCACTTGCGCTTTCACCGGATTTTTCGCTCGCCTTTACTAGTACGCATAATGTCACGAAGGACATGCATATGTTTGTCTACTGATCAGTTGGCTGATGCTCGTTCTTGTCAATGCAGGTATTGCTTGTCATCGATGGGAGCTTTTGGCTGCGCGAGCAAGCCTGAAAAAATGTCTTGCGGGAACAAAGACACGGCGTTCTTTGATACTACAAGCGTTGGTAGCTGTGGAGGTGCGATTGGGAAACATGAAGGCAGTGTCCTGTCTGCTTCAGAGCGAAATCGTAGCGGACCCGCTACAGTTGGAGACTTGGCGCCTGATTGTGGGCCTGGAGGTTTTGTTTGGAGAAACGTTGGACGCGAGATCAGAACAAATCGCAGAAGACATGGAAAAGCGGCAAGTGGTGTTTACGTGCAACACATTTGGCGACGACAAAAGATCGAGCCAAAAGGATATACTGCAGGGTGGAGATTTTGAATCTACATCCCTAAATCTGCGAGGCCTTGGCTTAACACACGTTCCGAATGCCGTATTGTTGAATGAGAATCTGGTATCGTTGGACATCAGTGGAAACAAGCTCACGGATCTACCCGCGGGCTTGTGTCGACTGCAAAATCTTCGCACACTTAATGTGTCAGAGAACGCGCTAATCAAGTTTCCTGCATGTGTTCACGGTCTCACTCAGCTCAAAGAGCTGAGACTGGCGCACAACAATCTGACCACGGTTCCACTTCCAGAACTGTCACATCTCGTTGTCTTCGATGTTCGCTGGAATGCAATCACTCGCTTTCCCGCACGGGCCTCATTCCCACCGTTACATCTGAGTGTACTGCAGGCTGAGGGAAACGCGATTCCAGCGGGCGAACTGTCAAGAATCTCCGAGTCTTTGTCGCGCAAAACGGGTGACGCCTCCCATGGCTTGAATACCCAAGAGTCGATGTGTAAGCTGGACAAGGAGGTTGAAGAAAACGGTGAAGGCCATATGGAAATGCAGACTGGCGTCAAATTTTGTGAAAGCACAAGTGGTCAACACAATGAGGCGTGTCTTTTCGAGTCCACAGAAGTTGAAATGGCCGTTGGAGATACAGACGCAGCGTCTGTTCGCACGGAAAGAGAAAGTGGCGAAGACCAAGCCACGAAACAAAAGGCCGTCGACACTACTCGAAAGTCGAATGAGGACGAAGAGGATCAGACGTCGGACAACTCTGTGACTCAGCCGAAAAGATGCAGCGCTGGTCAAGTCGTGGTAGAGGACGACGCTGACACACAGTCGAAGCAAGGCCAGACCTTGGATGAAGAGAATGCCGGTGGTGAAATGTCAGATGCGGTGTCTACGGCAGGCATTGAGCAGACCTCAATTGAAAAGAACACTGCTGGTGTACTGACAAAAAATGAGCTGACCACGGCGAGTACAGCTGCTGAGCAGTCGAGGGAGACCGTTGAGATGGACGGGTCGAACTTTTGCGAAGGAGAGGGTTTGGAGACGCTAGCGTCCGACGATCATGTCGCAGCTATTAACCTTACGACCGAGGTCGTGGCGGCAGTGGCAGCGACTCACAGCGTGATCGATCTGGCGATCTCGGATATCAACGATCCTGACACGGCCGGTATGGCTAAAAATGACGCGCTCGCGCACGATCGTGTTGTCTCGACCGTAGCTTCTGAGCGACAGTCCGGGCATGACGGGAAAATTGTCACACGGAGAGATCTCGCTGAGTATATGGAGCAAAATCACATCCACAGCCGTGCCGAAGTCCGGGCGCGCCACCCGGCATTGTGGCGACAATTTTTGGCTAACTGTCTACCCATGGGTCTCGAGCTGCCAGCATGTAGACTGTGCTTTGCGCCGAATGATGGCTACAACCAGCGTTTCAACACCACAGTTCTCTGTGTGCGCTGTCTCGAAGACGCTCTCATCGTGCTAAAGCATCGAAATGAGAACTCGAACGAGGCACAGGAGATCGGTTGAGGCCTAGCTGTCCAAAACTGGCGGTGACCCGATACATACCTGAGGCATGCGTTGTCGCGCTGCAATATCGTCTGTTCATTTCACCTGCGTGTCACGGCACATGTATTCATCTCCAAGTTGTACAATAATCCAAACATACGTACTTGTCATTCCAGTCAGCGGCTCTGAAACAATTGCTGCAGTTGGTCGACCGGTCTTGACTGGGTGAGTGGTTAAATAAACTAACGAGGAATTGCCTACCGGAAGATCGAAATGTTCAGGAAACCAGTGCGAGGTTTGTGCTTTCGTTGCAGTAACCAGCGACGTAGCTGCCAGGAGCTGTCGTGTCACTCGTCTACACCGCAAGTGAGTTTCGATATGTTTTTCTTGGATTGACGGGCCACATACGTCGTGCCTTTGCGATTTTTCACGTGCGATGTCCCAGCTGAGATCAATCTAAAGTTGCCAAGAACGGCTGCTGAGGCTCTGAAAATGCCTCCCAATATACAATGGATCGCGCGAGAATGACGCAGTGTAAAAGCAGTACCGGTCAAGGCATTTCTCTCACCAGATTGCAGCGCAGGGCTGCGAAGAAGAGGTGGGAAGGCCAAACGGGACGTCAATCCAGCAAATCGACTCGTTGAGCCGTTATGTCTCACTACTTGGTCAGGAGAAAACTGTTGCCACAAGACATGGAATCGTAGTCTGATCTACGGTTGTAAAGATTGTCGTGTTGTGAGAGCCAGACCATTGGCAAGTGCTCCGTCTTGTGCGACGTTATGCATTCAATCATACAAACACTGTCATCAGCGTTGTGGTCTGGCATTTGTCACCAACCTTTCCAAGGAAGCGAAAAGTGCGCCATCCAACTAAAATGGACCGAGTAGGAAGTTTTCAAGCATCCTGGACACTACCAATCTTCCGCTGAAGCTCTTGTTTGCCATACAAACTCGCGTCAAACGATCGTCGTTGACCACTCGGTGTTCATTGTGTATGACTTTCCACGCTGTAGTTCTACTTGAATGGAGGGCGTTCCCTGTCCAACCGTTAGCCTACCATTGTCATACTAGACTACAGAAAGCTGACATTCTTAGCAGCAGGACTTACTGCTGGCCGGAACAACGTTTTGTAGTCTACACTCGGGGATATCTTGTGGTGTATCTTGCAATGTGGTGATGGCGTAGACAAATCATCAATAGGATGCAACTAAACTCACGATGTCGTACTCATTTTCCATCACTCCAGTGGTGGCCATGTTAAACTGCATGCAGCCGCTTCTTGTTTCCTCTGTACCTCAGCACTTTGCTATACTCAACCATAAATCGTGTCGTGCTTCATTTCCGGGCCAAATTCGTACCTCATCATCGGCCGCGTAACTTGCTCATTCTGTGTCATACTCATCTTCCGAAAAGCCTGACCCAATGTGGTCTTCCTCCGAGTCTTCCAGGTCGTCCAAGTCGCTATCGCCCCTGTCTGCATCTTCGAAAAAGTGGAAAAGGTGGTTGTATTGTTGAAGCAACGACTGCAGCATCGCATCGCCATCTTCGTGGTGACTTCGATTGCGCTCTGCTTTCATCCGTCGTTTCGGACGATCCAAAGGTTTCACATCACGACCGCTAGCGTCAAGGTGCGCATAAAAACAACGGGGTCCGAACGGACAACTGCCCAAGAGGCCGTTGAAGTATTTGCACTCGCGCAAAGCCAAGTGGCTTTTGTACGCCTCAACTGCCTTGCGCTTCTCGTCGCCGATGCAAAACGTAAGCGATGGCACAATGTAGTCACTGGGGATGCGGCAAGCTGGACACGCTCGAACGAGCTCCATTTCCTTCGACTGCCGCCACGAACGCATGCACTCCAGGCAAAAACAGTGGTCACAGCCTGCAGCACACACAGCAGTCAGCTCCACAAGACCTTTCCATGCAATTGCAATGCACCTCTCTATCGTTGCACATACGCACAAACACAACAAAACTCAATTGCCACTCACTGAGTAGTCCGAAGTGTTTGCCGGACTGCACGATATCGTCAAAGCAGATGCCACACGTGAACTCCTGCTGGTTGTCAACACACGCAGCCGAAACGGCCGCAGGTTTCGACACTCGACCAGTAGCGCAAGGCATATCGGGGGCTTGTGATAGTATCACCGAGTCATGTCGAAGCCGGCAGCGCTCGCCAAATTTGCACTTGCCGCGCAAAAAGAACGGACAGTCTACCAGTGCGGCCGCGGCCGATAGACGATCAGCTTCATCGACCGCGCAATCCGTCACGAGGTGAGGCAGCGTATGGGAAAAGGTACAGCGGCTGCCATAGATGCACTTGCCGAGCACAAAAAACCGACAGAGCACTGCGGTCGGTGCGCCATCTGCAGCGTCCTCCACACGAGCCAAGTGCTGCTGCTTCTCTTCCTCTTCCTCTTCCTCCCAGTCCAAGCCCAAGTCCAGTCGTTCCTGTTCTGTAGCCATCGCCTGAAAGTGCTGGAAGCTCTTCCAGTCGATACTGCAGGAAACGCACGCGGGATCAGCATTCCCATCTCATTCTTTGCTTGTGCCTCAACGAGGCTTTGGCTTACACGCACCTGATCCTGCGCGCAGACGACAACGACGATGACGACGACGAGGAGCGATCGTGACTGTAACGGGACATACATAAAAGGTGATGGACAGTGCTGATGGTGACGTCACGTTGCGTGTCTCCACGCACCTACGAGACGCGGAGCGGCGCATGTCGGAGCTCTTTTTCTCGTGGAGCTCTTGGGACACCCACCTGCTGTGTCTTCTGTGTCTTTCGAGTCGCGAGAATCAGAATGTACCCTGTTGCTGGTACCCACCCACCACGCAACCGCACAACAAGACCTCGTCAGCCGAGTGTGTGTGTGTTTCGGGACAACCAGATGATCGATTGTCAATGTTGGACTCTCTCCTGATCCAGTACTGACCAGCAGGTCAAAGCAGTCAGTCGCCTGTGCGAGGCAAAAATCCACTGCGCGATAGTCAACGCAAGTCAAATCGTGTGCACGAGGGGATGGACTCATCTCGAGATGTGTCCCCCTCGCTAGAAACGCCTCATTGTTTAATTGTCCGCGCAAGACGTAGGCGCCGTGCACACATCACTTGCCTACTCCCCGTCTTCCTCCTGCTACTGCGGCACTCGTTGAGTGCACATGAGCACTACCACTTCGAACGGCATCAAGCAAGCGTCTGAAACAGAGACGTCCGAGTACTGCTCCATGGCAGCGTCTCCCCGATACTCGACAAGTGCAGCGCTCATGACACTGAACGACAGTACGGGCGAGACGGAGCACTCGGCGTTGCACGTGGGCGACTCCGATACGACGGCACCAGCGCCTCCCACTGCGTTGCAGCGCATTGTGCGTCGCTACCGGCTGTTGGAATTTGGAAGCGCAGCTGTTTTGCTGGCACTGGCGCTGTTGTTTGCGAACATTAAAGTGCACGAGCGTCCGATTCCTGCGATTAAAGTTCGAGTAAGCTCTACTGTAACAACGTATGCGCTCGACCCGTCGATCGACGAGACCAAGTTGGCTGAACAAGGTGAGGGACGAATGCTATTGATGACGAAAGGGATTGCACTATGAAGAGGAGAGAGAGAGAGAGAGAGAGAGAGAGAGGAGGGAGAGAGAGGGAGGGGTGGTCAGTTGGCTGACGATGTGTGATGATGGTGTGTCGTCTCTGTGGTTGCGACTCGCACTAGTTCCAATGTGGCTCTTGATGGCCTTAGGTATTGGTCTGCCAATTGCAACAAACATCGTCGTGAACTACGTGCTCCCGCTCGTTTGCCAAGTCCGCGTGATTGCGCACGATACGCGCGACCTTCTGCTGAGTCTCTTCCAGTCGGTCGCGCTCGCGACGTTCTTTACGCAGTTTACGAAAAACATCACCGGTCGCTTTCGCCCGAGTTTCTACGACATGTGCAAGTGGCAGTACGACGTTGTCTGGGACGGCGTCTCTAACTTGTGCACAGATGCTGCCGGAGAGAAAGAAGGACGCAAGAGCTTTCCGTCTGGCCACGCGTCTTTTGCGTGGGCCAGCATGCTCATTTTTGCAGTACGTCGAGCGCTCGTCTGAATTCGCCTCTTCGCCTCTGCTTGTGCGGTGGTTGAGCTGGCACTGACTGACGTTGGTTCTGTATCGTGTCGCGTGTATGGCTGCAGCTTTACATGCTGGGTCGATCGCGTCTCAACTGCGAAAATCGCAGCAGCACGACGCTGCGAGGTGGCAAGAAGTCGTTGATGCTGTTCCTGTGCTGCACGCCGATAATCCTCGCGTCCTGGATCTCGGTCTCACGCTGCATTGACAATTGGCACCACTACAGCGATATCTTGGCAGGCAGCGTCATTGGCGCAGTATCGGCGCTGTTTGCGTTCAACTACAACTACGGGTCGATCTTCAGCTGGGATTGTGCGGGACTGCCTCTCGAGGAGATCCACGAACGCCGCATGGTAAGGACGGAGCACGAAGAGCGGTAGTGGTCAAAGTGGCTGCGAGCCTAAACTCTTTGTCGTGGTGTGTTGATGATGTAGATCAAGGCCAAGAAAGTATGGAGCGAGCGATTTAACGAGCCATCGTCGTGGCACACTGACCGGGACTCGCGACCGCCTCTGCTGAATCACATGTCGGGTGAGTTTATTGTTGACCTGAGTAGCCGCAGCCGAGACTCTGTCGGCGTATAAATGAATGACAATGCACCTGTGCTTTCACTGCTGCTTTCACGAGTCATGCGGATGCAATCGATCGGATGACGGTGTTGCCAGACGAAACGCGTATGAACAGTAGCCATGACGACCTCGCGCTTGCAGTGCATCTTTTTATTGCCGTCTATGTTGTTGATGATAGCATCCTCGACTAGAGCGTTGGCCGAGTCGAAGCTGAACATGGGGCTATTGGTGCAGCTATAGGCGATGCAATGGTACGAACGTTGCCGTCAGCAAGAAGGTCCGAGCAGTGGTGCCAATTGTTGATGGACCATGTTATAGTTGCCCATGCCGCCGACAACGCAGACACGAATGTCAGAGGGCGACTTGAGCATATCTGGCCACTGGGTATCGCAGACTTGTAGCACGTTTCGCAGGTTGGAGGCACGACAGATCGAGCGAATGAAGCTATATCCTCCTGCAATCCACACAGCAGTCACGAGCACTAGTCATCCTAGCACAACATGTAATCGCAAGTGCAAAATGGCTTTCGTTGTCTTACCGGCAGCACAAACAGGCAGGTCATGGAAACAAACCGTGACCAGACGAAAAACGCTTGCGGTCTCCTTTCCCTCGACAAGCGCGAGACTAGACATGGCTAGCCTGTACACAGCTTCCAGCCTGCAACACTCGCTCAATCGGCGCACGATATAACCGCCTTCTTGATATCGCTCACACCGTAGCGACGGCTCAACCGAGTTCACCGTGATAGGTGTTGCAACAACAGGTGCTACGACAACACCATCCGTTCCCACCTTGACGTGTATTCCGCAAGTTACCACATGTGTGTCCGTCTTCAACCGCCACTACAACTGTCTCCTGTTCCTTGTGTAACAGCATGTAGGGTTGTTGTCGGACTAGAGCATCTGGTCTACACCCATGCATACCCTCACTGCGCTCAAGCGCCAGCGTTGATGCGGCTATGCATGCCCACTACATAGTCGCTGCGTCCATTCACTGGCTTGCCTGACCCGCTCCCCTGATCACAGCTGTCGTTGCTCGCGTATGTGATGTCGCTAGCACCTCTTGTCACCTTTCTCTACGTGATACAAGCCCCAATCAGGTATCAGCTACGGCAAAGTCAACATAGATGATAATGCACAGGAACATACCTTGCAGGTGGCATGGTAGCCTTGCAGAGGGAACCCAGCATGCTCGCTGTGGAAGATCGACGCGTAGTTGTAACTGTACGACAAGCACGCGGAAACAGCGCCAATGATGCTCCCCGCTAGAATGTCAGCGTAGTGGTGCCAGTTGTCGATGGTACGCGTCACACCCACCCACGACGCCAAGAAAGTAGGGATGAAGCAGAGAAAGAGCTTGATGGATTTACGTCCACCCCGCATCATTGTCTCGCTTCGGTTCTCGCAGTTCAAAGATGATCGCCCGAGCAAGTAGAGCTGCACACAGTTTATCGGGACGCAAAGACATGTCCTCATTGTTACACGACAACCCCGCCAACAACGGAAAAAGCATCTACCTGCACAGCAACAACTCACCGTGAACACCAGCATCGTTGCAAATGCAAACGACGCGTGTCCAGAAGGAAAACTCTTGCGCCCTTCTTTCTCGCCGGACGGACTCTGACACAGATTCGTGACGCCGTCCCACGCAACGTCGTACTGCCACTTGCACATGTCGTAAAAGCACGGGCGAAAGCGTCCAGTCATGTTCTTTGTAAATTGCGTCAACAGCGTCGCCATACTCGTAGACTGCACGAGCGTCAAGAAAAAGTCCCGCGTATCGTGCGGGATGACGCGCACGTTGTGGAACTTGGGCAGCGCGTAGTTCACAAAGAGGTTCGTAAGGACTGGCGCACCAATGCCGACGGAAATCAGAGCAGTCATGGAGACCTGCTGCGCCATCTCTTTGTTATTGATCGTCGGGTCTCGCGCCCATACGGACGTATTCGCGTTCAGCTGCACTTCGATGTTGGAAATCGCACCTGCATAACACACAAACAAGAAAAGCCCAAAATAAGAAAAACACGTCCGATAACAAGATGCCCAAACGTAGCATGTAAAATACAACCACAACAACGACAATAACGAGGGACGAAGAATACAGAAACATAAACTACGCGAGCGTCCGAACGCGCATTGATGACGTACGCTGAGCGACCTGAATGGTGGCAAAGAAGAGTGCAATGCCGTACATGACGACGGCAATGGCAAACTCCACCACGCGGTACTCGTGCACAATGCGGTGCAACTTGCTTCTGCCGTCGCGAGGACGGGGCCCTGCTACCGTCGGCAGCTCGGACGTTGACGTGGTGGACTCCATAAAGGGCATGTCGCTCACGTTGCTCGAGGCGGCGCGCGGCCTAATGCGATCGGGCGTCGTGGTGGTCACTCCGCCTGTGCGTGTATGTACGCGAGCAAAGAGCGAGGGGGTCGACGGCTTTTCTGCGACTGAGGTCGAGTCACACGCGCCCGACTCGACGACGGCAGAGACGCGATGAAGGGCAGAGATAACGGTCGATGCAAGAGGAGCGGACGATCTGATGGCCGATCGGTTCAATTATCATTAAAGATGAGAGGGTATTGACATTGCAACATGCGTTTGGCGCCTGACGTGCCTTGGCAGTTGACACGTATTCGGTGCGGTTCCTCTTCGTATCGATTGTTAGAGGTTCGCGGGAGCTCACTTGACGCGTTCTCTCGTCTTTCCAGACCGTCAGTTCGTTCAGCTGAGGTGTTCCCCCGATCGGTGTACCTCTGTGCTGTTTTCGGTACCTTTTTGGAAACACATGGGAGGGATCCGGTTCGTGAATAGGGCAACAGTCTCGACCCGACAGAGGAAGTCAGCTCAAACTTTCGAAACCGCTGCCGGTAAGAAACTACGAAAGTCGACGCATCGGATACGCGCGTAGTAGTGGGAAGTAACTGAGAACATGCCATTGCCACATTGCCGCTGAGAGGAGTTCCGACCGAACGACAAGTGATGCGACCTGCTCTATTGGGGCCTGGCTGGAACGCGATGGATTGTCGTGCGGTTCCTTCAGATAAGCAAAACAGGCAGCTGGATTCGCTTAGCCAAAAAGTGAGCAACGTAAGTAGAAGCAAGAGGCAAGGAGCACGGAGCGCCAGCGTGCGTTATGAGGTTTCTGACCTTCGATCGTTCATCGCTACAGCCCACTGTTGTGCGGCCATGTCTGCTTGCCACGAGACGATGTCTAGCCAACCTTGTGGCGACTTGTATACTCTATACAAAACGACTCACGCTTAGCTGACACACGCGAGAGTTTGTGTAATGGCATGGACGCCGAAAAAAGACATGTAGCGTCACTCGCTTTGACTGATGTTGTCAACAGCACGTAGTCATGTACACGTCGGGACACACGCGAGAGTTTGCGTAATGGCATGGACGCCGAAGAAAGACATGGAGCGTCACTCGCTTCGACTGATGTTGTCAACAGCACGCAGTCATGTACACGTTGAGATGTATCATGGCGCTGTTATCACAAAGACCCGAGTATATAGACGCACAGTCTCTATCAATAATTTGCAAGCGATGCGGTACACATTGTCCTGTCATCTGGATCCCATTATTTGCCAGTCCAAGCGTCGCCCTGCATCCAGTGTACTGCTTTAAGGCGCATCGCACAAATAAAGTCTGGTCCCTGTCGCGAGCAAAAGTCGCTGTTTTTGCGCAGCTGATTAGCAATGACCAAAACTCCGTTGCCCCTACTCAAGCGCGTGCAACAGCAGATAGTCGTCATCGTCTCTTGGCTATTATTGTTCCCTTCAGGCCAACATCGTCGCAGTCTTTCGTCCAGAGCCGTTTAGTATACACATTCCGAGACTCGTTCGCTACTGGTGCAAAAAACCACTTGCACAAGAGATAGTCGACAGGATATGGCAGCAGCAGCAGCTCACATAGACGTGATCGATCTCTCGAAAAGCGAAGACGATGATGCTGTCGCGTCTGACGACACACTCCCATCGCTGGCGGCGCGGTGGCTGTCATTCGAGAAGGAAATGGTCGAGGAGCTGTACGCGCAGGACGGGATGTTGGTACTGGGTCGTGGGTTAGGCCTCTTGCGCGTGTTTGCGAGCTTCGTGCGTCTCTTTTGCTCGCCCCGCAGTCTCGTGCTCTGTCTGAACGTCAATGAACAAGCAGCGACGCTGCGACGCCTCGTGCTGGCACTGGGTCTCGACCGACGTCGATTGCCGCGCGTCGTAGACGCTCGGACGCCGTTGAGCGAGAGGCAGCAGCTGTACAAACGCGGCGGTGTCTTTTTTGTCACGACTCGCATCCTCGTGGTCGATCTGCTGTCCAGTCACGTGGATCCAGGCATTGTCAGTGGGCTGCTGGTCAACCACGCTCACGCGGTGACGGAAACGTCGATTGAAGCGTTTATCCTACGGCTCTATCGCGAACGCAATCGAGATGGATTCATCAAAGCGTTTTGTGACGACAGCGTCGCGCTATCGTTGGGTTTCAACCGCGTGGAACAAGTACTGAAGCACTTGTACGTGCGCAATGTGTTTTTGTACCCGAGATTCCATGTCTCGATCCACTCGTGTCTAGAGCAACATCAACCTGACGTGTACGAGATCGAAGTGGCGTTTTCACCCTTGATGAAGACCATGCAGGAAGCACTGCTTGTTGCACTGGAAGCCACGGTAAAAGAGCTGCAACACAGCACCAAATCTCTTGACGCCGCTGATCTTACGATGGAGAGGGCGCTTGCAAAGTCGTTTAGCAATTTCATTCGACGGCAATTGGACCCGTTGTGGCACAAGCTGCCCGTTAAAACGAAGCAACTTGTTGCGGACTTGTCGACGCTGCGTCAGCTGCTCGTATACCTTCCACATTACGACGCTATTTCGTATTATTCGTTTCTGGTAAACTACCAAACCATGAACGGCCAGCAACGTTTTCCCTCGCCGTGGCTCTTCACAGATGCTGCGGACCGTCTTCTTTCTGCGGCAAAAGACCGACTATACCAGATTGTCGACCCGAAAACCAAGAAGCCCGTGAATTCCCGTCAGCTCGGTGCATCGAGTGGTTCGACTGCGAATGCTGCAAACATCGCGGAGCTGAAAATTGTGCTTGAGCATAATCCAAAGTGGGATGCGCTCAACGAGATCTTGGACGAAGTGCACCATGAACAACAGCGTGATCAAAAGGAGAAATCGGATCAGGAGAAGGCGAGAGCAGCAGCTGGTGGGGCCAATGTACTGGTGATGGTCAAGGATGAGCGGACCTGTGCACAGCTGCGTGAGTTTTTGAGTTTAGGCACTCAGGAAATGATGCGACGGCGTTTCGGCCATTACTTGCTCCAGAAAGAGGCCACGTTGAAGCAAAAAGGAGGTAGTATGGCTTCACTGGGGCTTGAGCAACGACTTCTTTTGGACGCCGCCGTGAAATTACGAGCAGATGAACTGTACACTGAAGAGAAAGCGGCGCTCTCGTCAGGCGCGAAAAGCAAGCACAAACCTGGCAACTCGAAGAAGCGAATGCGAGAGAAGTTATCACAAAGCAGCTACCAGGATGTCCAGATGCACACTACTGATGTGTCGAGCTTCGGTTTGTCAGCAGCAGAGCTGGAAGCCATTACTGCAAAGTGTGATGAACAAGTAGGGTGTGGTGCCAAAGCAAGATTGTCGGTAGACGGCTGTCTTCGTGGTGGTCGGGAAGCGTTTCACCACCAAGATCGATCTCCAGGAACGCTGGATTTGTCACTTGAGCTGGTAGACCCCCTCGACAGCGTCGTGCTATGTACATACGGTCAAGCCACGCAGCATGGCTATGGCGCCTCCGCTTTTCTTGAAGACCTCATGCCTTCTTGCATCGTGCTGTACGACCCAGACATGGCATTTATTCGCGAAGTCGAAGTTTTCCATGCCTCACACGTTGCTCCACTTGAGATCTACTTCATGATGTACAATGAGAGCACGGAGCAGCAATCTTACTTGAGTGAAATCCAGCGCGAGAAGCGTGCTTTCGACAAGCTCATTCACCAGAAAGCTCACTTGATGATGCCGGCCAATG
Organism: Hyaloperonospora brassicae; assembly: GCA_947650285.1. NCBI lineage: Eukaryota > Oomycota > Peronosporomycetes > Peronosporales > Peronosporaceae > Hyaloperonospora > Hyaloperonospora brassicae. The sequence goes on along the minus strand of CANTFL010000970.1, from coordinate 31,808 downwards.
TTTACGACCTGCCGCTCCACATGAAGCTACGAAAGCAGATCGTAGAGTACAGTATGGACACACGAACGGGAGGTCGGGCCAAGTCTCATCGCGCTGGCGTTAAAGTTGTCGTGGATGTCCGCGAGTTTCGGAGCGCCTTGCCATCCATGCTTCACAAGGAAGGGCTGTTTGTCCTCCCCGTGACGCTAGAAATTGGCGACTACGTCTTGTCACCAGAGATTTGTGTGGAGCGCAAGAGCGTGAGTGATCTTTTCGGCTCGTTGAATTCCGGGCGATTGTTCAACCAGGCAGAAAGCATGCGGCGCTACTACAAAACACCCGTGCTATTGATCGAGTTTACTCAGGGCAAGGCGTTTTCATTGCAGGACGTGTCAGAGCTGAGCTCCGAGATCACTGCCACGAACATCATCTCCAAGCTGACCCTACTGATTCTGCACTTCCCCTCACTACGAATCCTCTGGTCTCGCTCACCACACGCAACGGTGGATCTTTTCAAGATCATCAAGAAGTATCAAGAAGAACCCGATATTGATACTGCAGCTGCACTTGGCAATGACGACACAGTAGCAGACGCCAATGCTGGTTCAAGCAATCGCGGCGAGGGAGGGCTCGCGGCAAACTACTACAACACTAGCTCGATCGACGTGCTGAAGAAGTTGCCAGGCGTGAATGAACACAATTACCGCAAAGTGATCGCGAGCATCAAAAATCTCGCCGAGCTCAGCCGGCAGTCGCTAGACGAACTCACGGCGCTTCTGGGCAAAACGAACGGGAAGAAGCTACACGCGTTTGTAAACAGAACGCAATAGAATCGCTGGTACCTTACCAGACACGCACGATATGGCAAGCACCAGACGAACATGGGAAAGCCACATCTTTTAAACAGTATTGTTCTAGGTCGGTATTCCGTCTGGCTACCGCGAGACCGAAACTTTCCCGAAGTTGTCGTTTGCTGCAAGCACACGAGACCGTGCAATGCATCTCACCTGCTCCAGGCCTAGAATTTAAACACCTGCTTCGACGTGTACTTCAGTTCCTTCAGCAGGCCCTGCAGCTCGCCTTGCGACCTATCTTTCGCCTTGTCACCCGAGACGTGGTACATCATGGGCGGCGGGCCGCAGACACACACGAGGTTGTCGTCCGACGGCTTTGGCATGTACTGCTCGAGCATCTCCTTCGAGACAAAGCCCGTCAGACCCTGCCATGCAGCTGACGGGTTGCTCAACACATGAACGACCGAGACCTGAGGGTACAAGTACATCATGGCCTCCACTTCCTCCCGCAAGATAATGTCTTCTTCCGACACACTGCAGTACATCAGTGTGATCTTTGTGCGGTCTTCCGGGTTGCGGCAAATGGTCTTAATGAGCTGCAGCATGGGAGTAATGCCAGTCCCGCCAGCGATCATGCCAATGCTCTTGTACTTGTTGGGGCTGTACGTGAACTTCATAAACGGGCCCTTCATCTCCAGCGAGTCGCCCTCTTTGAGCTCGACAATGTGTTTGCTCATCTTCCCTTGCGGGTACCCCTTGACCACGAGCTCGAGAAAGCCCTTCTCCTCGTTCACGTTCGTTGGCGTGTAGGGGCGCACGACTGTCTTGTCATCAACGCGGGCCCGCGCCATGAGGCAACTGGGCGTCGTGAGGCCCATCTCGTGCTCGGGCGTTGGCAGCTCAAACGTCAAGCGCTTCGTGTTGTGGTTCACCGTCTCCACTTTGCGCACTGTAAAGGCGCGGAACTCTTGAGGACTCAGCGCGACTTTCGGCTGCTGCTGCGGGCCCTCACATAGCGCCGACGGGGAGCTGGACAAGGCGGACACGAGCACCGTCACGCTTGCCGTCGCGAGCGCACCGCACGGCAGGAACTCGGTGAAGCGCAGGACCATCGTCGACCACATATTCAGGTCACCAGGCGGTCGGGTTGTGGCCGGACGCGCGGTTCGATCCTCCGAGGAGGTGATTGGCTGAATTGACGGGAAAGGCTTTCATCCAATCATCAGCGATGGATAGCACGCGCGAGCGCTTGTGGTGTACTTCTAGCGATCGGATTGGCTAAAAGGTGCGTGCGTCGCCGTCACGGCACCTTGCGCGATTACTATGGCCATGAGCACCGAGCGACTCGAGGCGTGGCAGCGCTTGCCGTGCACGTCCTGTCAGCGCAGCTACAAGTTCTACTGTCCCAAGTGCAACATACCATTGGGTGCTCCAGAAGACGTGACTGTGCCTGCTCTTACGCTGCCGCTGCAGGTGCACGTATGGTTTCAAGATAAGATCAAAAAGAGTACAGCACCTCACGCCAAGGTGCTGGCGCCACAGGACGTAGAGATTCTGCCATATCCAGTCGCGAAAGATCTAGCAGATCGACTACAGTATACGCGTGAGAGCGCTGTGGTGGTGTACCCATCGTTTGCGGCTGAGACGCTGGATGAGATGAGTACCGAGGAGCTCCAAGCCATTCGCACGCTTATCTTTATTGACTGTCCATGGCAGAAAGCCCCCGTGATCATGACAGATGATGCCATCGCGCATTTGCGACATGTGAAGCTTGCTCGCCCGCCACAAGAGAGCAACTTTTGGCGCTACCACAAAGCAGGAGCCGGTTGCGTCTCTACAATCGAAGGTGAGCACCTTGAGCACAAGACGAAAGCAGCTGTGCAGTGTTGTATCGTGGCAGTTCTTTACTCACTCGTATGTTTAATCGACGTTGATGCAGCGATTCATCTCATGCTGGAGGAGTACACTGCAGCAGCAAAAACGAGATCGATGTCCTTGAGGGAGGGCTCGGAAATCACGCAGTTGTCGGACTTGCTCTTCTTTTTCAAGCTGCAGTTCACGCGCATTGTCGAGCACTGCGAGAAGGAAACAGACGTCGAGCGCAAACCACCGATGGACGCCGACGAGAAGGAGCGTCGTCGCCTGATGTACAGTCAGAAAGAACAAGGCAAGAAACGGCGGCTGGAGAACAAGCTACAAACGTGGCACGCACGCTCGCTCGCGATTCAGTCGGGCGAAAGTCCGCCCGTCACGACGCAAAGCAAGCGCCATCGCCGATGCTACAACTGCAAGAAGGACGACCATCAATCGAAAGACTGCCCTCAGCCATGCCGCTACTGCAAGCAGCGCGGTCATTTTAGTGCCAACTGTAGTATGAAACAGGCAGCGTACGAGCGCGAGATGACGTTCCAGCAAACGCCACGTACAAGAGCGTTGTAACGTGCCGAGACACGACACTGTCGAACGCATGTGCGCAAGTGTTAGCCAGTGGAAGCAGTTTATGCCGCATGGTAGCCACTCTGAGATCCGGACATATTTTTGCGCATCGTTCAGCACCAATTGGCTTTTCTATGGCGAATCAAACATGTAGCCAAGGGACAAGATCTGCTCTGTGTTTTATTCAACATCACGGACGAATAAAACACATCCACGGGGGGGGGGTACGATGTGGTACACACATACACCGACCGGCACGGCCTCAAACCGCGCGAGGCGTCATGGTCGACAGCTTCACGCGGTTCCTGCCGGGCCTGCGCAGCAGCAACAGCAGCACCCGGCACCGCGCAGCGCAGAGCTTGCGTCTGTACATCGAGTCCGAGTCTCGCGACCTGTCGCATGGACTCTATATGAAGTGGGTCACGGACATTAGCGCGCGTCTGCTGCAACTGTGCAACGCGAACGAGAGCGCCGATCGGATGGGCGGTATTGCAGCCATGGACGAGCTCGTGGAGCTCTTCATCGCCGAGCGCAACGACCAGACGATCATTGAGTTTGCCCACTCGCTCACGAGGGTGTTTGAGAAGATCCCGAGCGCTGACCCGCCCATGCTGCGCGTTGCCGCGAAGGCCCTGGGCCACATTGTGTCAACGGGCGGGACGAGTCTCATTGAGTTTGTCGAAGATTACCACGTCAAGCCCGCGCTCGAGTGGCTCAAGAACGAGACGTTCCACGTGCGCCGACACGCTGCCGTCATGATCCTCAAGGAGCTGTCGATCAACGCGCCGTCAACGTCGTTTCGGTACATGGACAAGTACTTTGACTTTATCTGGAGTGCCTTTTGGGACTCGAAAGTTGTCGTGCGTGTGAGTGCGAGTGAGTCGTTGCAGTCGTGCTTGATGCTCATTCAGCAGCGCGAATCGAACCGCAAGACGTCGTGGTACAACCGCGCGCTCGATGAAGCGGAGGGAGCATTCAAGCGCAATAGCTCCGAAGCGACACATGGTGCACTGCTCATACTGAACGAGCTGCTGCGCAATACGGGGGACTTTATGCACTCGCACTACGCGCGTGCTTGTCGACTGGTGTTCAGTCACCAAGACCACAAAAGCGCGACTGTGCGTTCTGCTGTGATCAATCTCTTTCCGCGTCTCGCCAAGTTTAACACGTCGGTGTTTGTGGAAAAGTGCTACCGGCCGTGCATGAACCATCTGCTTGAGGTGCTTTTCTCGGCAACAACGACGACGCGTCCTGATGCGCTGCTTTCGATTGGAAAGCTGTCGTTGGCGATTGGACCGTTGTTAGCAAGAGACGAGCAGGCACTGATGGCGGTGATGAATGGAATCAAGAGCGGACTGCAAGTGCGCAAAAAAGACTATGATACACACCGAGAGGCACTTGCGTGTCTGCGCATGCTGGCAGAGACTGTGGGGCCTGCGCTTATTCGGGTCGACTTAGAGTCCATGGTGGGGCCGCTTTTCCAGAATGACTTGGATTCATCGCTGGTCGAGACATTAACAACCATTGCGAAGAGGATCTTGCCCATGAAGCCCGTTATCCAGCAAAAGTTGTTTGAAAGGTTAAGCTCGATTCTACGTTCGAGACAAAACGAGACTACCGGGTCAACCACAACTCCCACCAGTAGGCGGCTCAAGACAACCTCTATTTCCGTGACAGGTGGAATGCTGTCTAACCTGTTTCTTTCTGCGACGGGGTCAAAGACCAATGGAGCATCCGAAAGTGGTGCCACATCAACCGACGTGTCATCAGCGATTGCAATGCAAGCGCTTGCGCTAGAGACATTGGCCAACTTCGACTTCCAGGGCAACCGGCTCATCCCGATCATGTCATTCGTCCACGAAACAGTGGTCAAATTCCTTGACCATGAAGTTGCTACCATTCGTAAGAGTGCAGCACTCACGTGCTGTAAACTACTTCTACCATCAATCGAAGACCGCAGTGGTGGTGCAACAATGACATCGGAAGATTTTGCTCGCCCTGTCACGTCAGTGCTAGAGCGCTTGTTAACAGTAGGTATTGCTGATACGGAGGCAAGTATTCGTCTGCGTGTTTTGGCATCGCTGGATTCACGTTTCGATCCGTTGCTGGCTCTAAACGACAACTTGCGATGCCTTTTCATTGCGTTGAACGACGAGGTGTTCAGCATTCGTCAAACGGCCATGAGTACGCTTGGGAGACTGACGCACCACAATCCGTCCACCGTGTTGCCATCTCTCCGTCAAACGTTGGTGCAGCTTTTGGCTGAACTGGAGTTTAGTGGGGACTCACGAGGCAAGGAAGAGGGTGCGCTTTTGATTGGTTGCTTGTTGCGGTCAGCGTCACAGCTAGCTCAGCCGTATGTTCTCCCTATTCTCCGCGTTCTGATGAAGAATTTGCGTGAAGACTCCGAACGCCGTAGCCACAATCGAAGCACGGTTAGTGTAAGCAAAGCTATTTTGGCAACCTTGGGTGACTTAGCGGAAGTTGGAGCACAAGAACTGACGCCGTATCTCGGCCAGCTGTTGCCAGATGTTATTGATGAGATGCGGGACTCTAGCAATCCACAAATCTTGCAAGTCGCTATCAAAACTCTCGGCCAGTTGGTGTCATCGACCGGCTATGTAGTACTGCCTTACCACGAGTACCCGGAGCTACTGGACTTGCTCTGCCAAGCGTTGCAAAAGTCAGGTGATGCTTTCGAATCGTTACGGGTCGAAGCGGGGCGTACAATTGGTGTCTTGGGTGCGCTGGATCCGTATAATCTTCGTTTGTTCCACTTGCAACTGCAAGGTAAGCTCACGGATGCAAAGAAGAAAGAGTTTTGCTCCAGTGCTTTTGCTGTCGGCGCCGGTGGAGTGTTCAGTCTGATGGTCAACGCAGATCCATCCGAAGCACTGACAAGTAACGGATTTGGCGCCGGACCTACGGAGGCTCATATTGGCATTCGTATTGGCAAACGAATTGGCGGACATGGGCTGCTAGATGACGGCGCTGAGGAAGCTGCTCTTCATCTCGAAGAATCTCTGTTTTTGACGCCGACACGAAAGGTGGCCAAGAATGACAAGCAAGTCAGTGGAAAACTGAGCAACATCATCTTGGAGATTCCACCTAATGATCTGTTGCCATCTATGATCTCCGACTCGTTCCAGTATTTCCCTTCAGTGGCGATCAACGCGTTGATTCGCATACTGCTCGAACCACGTAACTCGGTGCACTACCAGGGCACTTTTATGGCTATCATGTACATTTGCAAAAGCCAGCGGAAACGTGTGGGACAACACTTGGACAAGATCATTCCAGCGTTTCTCTACACTTTGGAGAAAGTAAACCGTTCACTGCGCAAATTTCTCTTCGAGCAGCTCTGTGACCTGGTACGAATTGTCGAGGAGCAGATTCAGCCCCACTTGGACCACGTAGCACTGCTTTCAATCGTCAACAGCTATTGGGACGAACATCTCGAAGAGGTCCTCAACTTGGTCAAGAATCTGGCAAACTCGCTTGGCGAGAAGTTTCGTGTTTACTTGCCTGATCTCGTTCCTCAGATGTTGCGCGTGATTCGGACGGAGCGTGACAACACCGCCCGGCCACGGACACTATTGGTGCTGAAAACTGCCGTGTCTCTTGGACGCTTGCTGGATGGATATCTTCACTTGATTATTCCAGCACTCGTGGCGCTCATTCAGAGCGATGCGGATGTGAATGCGAGGAAGCAAGGTCTGGGCTCACTCGGATCGCTTGTGAAGAAGCTAAATGTAAGCGTGTATGCGTCGAAGATTATCCACATGCTTGCGCGTGTGATCTCGTCTCAGCCGGAGATGGTGTATCTGGCTATGGATTGTCTTTGCTGCATGGTCTACACGATGGGCGACGACTATGCAATCTTTGTTCCGATTATCAGCCAGGTCCTAGGTCGCAACACATCGCGTTCGAACGACATATTCGATCGCTACGATCTCCTCGTGTCGAAGATCTTGAAGTACCAGCCGTTGCCCGTGGCATCATGGGCGACGGATCCACTTAAATCACGTGCCGATGCTTCGAGTGATCGCAAGGAATCGAATTTGTCTGCCCAAGACGAAACGAAAAGCTTACCATGCGACCAAAAAAACTTGATGAAGGCATGGGAAGCGTCACAGCGGTCCACGAAGGAGGACTGGAACGAGTGGATTCTTGCTTTCTCGGTGGAATTGCTCCGAGAGTCACCGTCACCTGTCCTACGAGCTTGCAAAGAGCTGGCTTCGGTGTACCAGCCTTTGGCACGAGAGCTGTTCAACGCATCGTTCGTGAGTGTGTGGCCTCACCTGTCATCGTCGACTCAGGACAACTTGATTCGAGCTCTGGAGTCAGCCTTCCAATCGCCCCATTTGCCATCTGAGATCCTGCAAACGCTGCTCAATCTTGCTGAGTTCATGGAGCATGATGATCAACCTTTGCCGATCGATATTCGGTTGCTTGGATCATTGGCTGACAAATGCCATTCTTTTGCCAAGGCTCTTCACTACAAAGAGCTTGAGTTCAACACCAATCCAAGCACCGATGGGATCCAGGCACTCATCAGTATCAACTCGAAGCTGAACCAGCCGGAGGCGGCGCGCGGTATTCTGAAATATGCCTTGGAAAAGCTGGCGGGTATCGAAGTGAAGGCTTCGTGGCACGAAAAGCTTTTGCGCTGGGACGACGCGTTAGCAACACACGACCGTGTACTGCAAGAACAGCCGAATAATGTGGAGTCTATCTTTGGCAAGATGCGTTGCCTGTGGGCAATTGGCGAGTGGCGTAAGCTGAATGACCACGTCCAAGAGACATGGTCCAAGATTTACGGCGAGAGTCAAGACTTGAACGGTGAACACACAGATGGCGAAACGTTGCTGGATGTGCCTCCGGCTTTGAAAAAAGAGTTATGCAGTAGTGGCGCTCGGGTGGCCTTTTCGCTGCAGAACTGGGACTCGATTCCGAAGTACATCAACTCGGACATGGATGCTACAGAGTCGCATCTGTTCAAAGCAGTTGTGTCGATACGACGTATGGAGCTGGATGAAGCCATGGGCTCCATTGCTGATTGCCGAAAAGAGATGGATCCGACGTTGCGTTCCCTGGTGAGCGAGAGTTATGCGCGAGCGTATCTTCCATCTATTGTAAATTTGCAGATGCTGACGGAGTTGGAGGAGATAGTCGCCTATCTGAAAACATTCGCTTGCAGGAACAACGGTGAGCTTACGCTTTTGTCAGCGCCTGTGTCATCGTCATCAATGTCTGCGACCGCATCACGTCGCAAACAAAGCATCAGTAGTCTTAACTTTGTGTCCTCGGCGCCGTCAACATCGTATGGACATGAGAAACAAGTAGCACTGAAGAAACTGCAAACGATCTGGACTAGACGAATGCTAGGAGTGGAGCGCAGCATCGAAGTGTGGCAGAGCCTCATGTTGGTGCGATCGCTGGTGTTTGATCCCAAGGAAGACGTTGATATCTGGCTGAAGTATGCACGTTTGTGCTTGAAGTCGGGGCACATCAACCTCGCTGCTAGCGCTCTATGGCGCGTTGGCGCACAACCGTTTATTCGCAGTGTCGAACGAGACCCCTACGCACCGATCCCGATCAACCTCGGTGGCAACGTCGGAGCCAGTCAAGGTTTTGCGAATGGGCTACTAAGTCTAGCGGATAGCACGGCGCAGGACCCGCGTGTGGCGTTTAGCTTTTTGCGACATTTGTGGGCAGAAAACCGCGAAGACGTGGCTCTGAAGCAAATGGATTACTTCATCGAGGCTCTGGAGCAGCACGGAGATCCAGCAAATGAAGATATGCGCAGGCTGCGTGTTCAAGTGTACATCCAACTCGGCGAATGGCAAATGTCCCTGTCAGAGCCGCACAAGCAAGCTGATGGAGCGTTCGACCATGTCCTCGAGTGTCTGGAGACCGCGACAAAGTTGGACCCGACCAATGATCGCGCGTGGCACGAGTGGGCCCTCATGAACTTCAGGGCACTTGAAGCTACCATGAAGGAATTTGGCCAAGGAGACCCAAAGCGTTATGCTGTTCGGGCCATCCAGGGTTTCTTCCGGTCAATCTCGTTCGGTCACACGAGTTATGATGTGACGAAAGACGTTTTGCGCTTGCTGACACTCTGGTTCGCGCAGGGCAATCGTAGCGACGTCCACATAGCGATGGTCGAGGGTTTCCACGAGGCGTCTATTGATACGTGGTTGGATGTCATTCCGCAGCTTATTGCGCGTATTGACACGCCGAACCCGAAAACGAGCGAGCTACTGCATGATCTGCTCTCCCGAATCGGACAGGCACATCCTCAGGCGCTAATTTACCCTATCACTGTGGCGTCGAAGGCTTTACACCCTACTCGAAAGCTTGCGGCCGAAGGAATTCTTGCTGCTGTGCGCCGACATAGCTCTCAGCTCGTGTACGAGGCTGATATGGTGTCGCGCGAGCTCATTCGTGTGGCCATCTTGTGGAATGAGTTGTGGCACGGTGCTCTCGAAGAAGCGTCGAAGCACTTCTTCAATAATCGCGATGTGACTGCTATGATAGCTGAGCTAGCTCCACTTCACGAGCTGATGGATCAAATTGGCACGGAGGAAACACCCACACTGCGTGAGGTAGCGTTCTACCAAGCGTTTGCGCGAGACCTCAAGTACGCGAAGGAATGGACAAACGTGTACGAGCGCACAAAGAGCCTGGACGATTTGAATCAAGCGTGGGATATCTATTACAGTGTTTTCTCCAAGATCCGCAAGCAGCTCGCAAACCTTTCTGCGCTGGAACTGGCCAACGTCGGACCGAAGTTGCTGTCAGTGCGCAATCTCGTGCTTGCGGTACCAGGCACGTACAAGGCTGGTGCCCCGATTGTCCGTATCCAGTCCTTCGATACTAAAGTCACAGTACTCACGTCGAAGCAGCGACCGAGAAAGGTGTCGATCAACGGAAGCGATGGGAAAGCGTACCCGTTCCTGCTCAAAGGACACGAGGACTTGCGCCAGGATGAGCGGGTGATGCAGCTCTTTGGCGTGATCAACACACTGCTGGCCAACGACAGCGACACCAGCAAACGCAACTTGGCTATTCAGCGGTACTCGGTGCTGCCATTGTCCCACACGAGCGGCTTGATCGGATGGGTGCCCAACTGTGACACCTTGCACCAGCTTATCCGCGACTACCGTGAGGCGCGTAAGATCCAGCTGAACGTCGAGCACCGTCTGATGGTGCAGATGGCCCCAGACTACGACAAGCTGCCGCTCATGCAGAAGGTTGAGGCATTCAAATATGCACTAGGCGAGACGACGGGTCAAGATCTCTATCGCGTGTTGTGGCTGAAGAGCCAAGACTCAGAAGTATGGCTCGACCGCCGCCGAAACTTCACGCGCTCGCTAGCTGTCATGTCGATGGCTGGGTACATCCTTGGTCTCGGTGATCGTCACCCGAGCAATCTTATGCTCGATCGTGTGTCCGGCAAACTCGTTCACATCGACTTTGGTGACTGCTTTGAAGTAGCGATGGAGCGCGACAAGTACCCGGAGAAAATCCCATTCCGACTGACACGCATGCTTACGCAGGCAATGGAGGTTAGTGGCATCGAAGGCAATTTCCGGTACACATGCGAAGCATCGATGCGCGTACTTCGTGACAACCGCGACTCGCTTATGGCAGTGCTGGAGGCTTTCGTGTACGACCCTCTCATCAATTGGCGTTTGCTCAAGAAAGACACTGTGCCGTCCCACGCGCAGCCTGAGGATGATAGTGCAGGCGGTGCTGAGCCGGGAGGAGGCACTGAAGGCGGCGCGAACGCTAGCGGTGGTGAGAGTTCCATGCGTGTCAGGCGTGAAAGCGAAACTGATGTCGACGACGATGGCGATGAGGAAGGTGATGCTGCAAACGATGGGACTTTGGACGAGGACAAGCTGCTGGAGAATAGTGTGAAGAGCTCGACGTCATCGACCACCGTGACTCCTAGGAGGCGCCGCAACTCTTCATCGGAGGCCGCAATGCTGGGCTTTAACATGGACATGCTCGACTCAGCAATGGCGCGCAACTCGATGGCAGAAGGGCAGCGCGACAACTTCGGCACGTCGTTCGTGGCAGCTGCACACCCGCAATTGAACGAGAAAGCATTGAGCGTCATCGAGCGCGTCAAGAAAAAACTCGCTGGTCGCGACTTTGACGACGGAAGCAAAGTGCTGACGGTCGACGCACAAGTGGATCGGCTGATCCATCAAGCCACGTCGCACGAGAACTTGTGCCAGCTCTACTACGGTTGGTGTCCATTCTGGTAGTAGCAGTCTGTCTGTCACGCTCTGCATGTCCGGTTTGCCTCGACTTGTATACCACGCATGCCTACACGTATACCGCATCTTTGTACCGCTGAACTGAGTGCACCACACTAATTTCGACCGCTACCAAGTGGCGTGTTTTTCTGTCCACGTTTGACTGGCCCGCACGCCCGTCGTGTTCACTTGACGCTACGAGGACATGGCGACTGCAGGCAAAGGCACGAAGCGCAAGGCCGGTCCCGGCGGCGCTGGCGGCAACAAGAAGAAACCGAGTAAGACGCAGAGCAAGACGCAGAGCAAGTTTCAAGCTGGTCGCAAGAGTGCAGGTGCTGGACTGAAGAACAGCAGCAGCAGCAAGAAGAAGAGCAGCTCGAAGAAGCCGCAGCCATCCATTGGGCAGCCCACGCCGAAGCTACAGGAAGAAGAAGAGGTCGAGATTGGCGAAGAAGATGTGGCTTTCTACGAGTCCAATACGGAGTTCACGACGTTTTTGGCGAATATGGACACCAAGGGGTTGAGCAAACCAGTGCTCACGAAAGGCGACGAGAAGCTCAAGTCGGTCAAGGCAACAAGAAACAAGGTGAGCTGTGAGCTGAAGGATGAGGACATGCCGCTCGAAAAGCTCGAGGCACATCCACGCAAAGCCGCGTGGACGACAGACAAGCAGGAGGTGTTGAAGGACAAGCTGCCGGTCAAGTTTATGGATGGCAGCGTGCGTGCCAACCAACTGATGGTGGAGAGGGAGACAGAGACGGAGGTGGAGACTGCGCCGGTTTTGAACGAAAAGGATGAAGGAGAGGATGATGATGAAGTAGGTGATGAGAATGAGGAAGATGAGAAGGACGAGATGGACTCGGACGTGTCGGACATGGAGTTCGAAGAGATCATGGACGCTTCAGCTGCAGTACGTAGAGAAACGCCACTGTCGGGGGTAGATCTGAAGCGCCAACGTGGGGTTCGACTACTGACGAAGAAAGTGGAAATCGCGCAGCTGTGTGAGAGTATCCTCGAGAACCCAGAAGAGTCGTTTAAGAAGGACAAGGATCATCCCCAGCAGCTCAGCAAGATCCAGCAGCTGCAAGCGTTGTGCCACGACCCAGATGTGACGGTGCAGCGTCTCAGCTTGATGTCGCGGTTGTCTGTGTTCCTCGACATTCTACCAGACTACAGGATTCGCCTTCAAAGCAACGGTGCTGGTGCAGAGGAAAAGAGCAAGCAGAACCACGGACGTCCTATGAAGAAGAAGGTGCAGCAGATGCAAGATTACGAGGCTTCACTGCTCAGCAACTACCAGCAGTTTCTCAAGCACTGTGCTGGGCTCGTTGTCAAGGGGCTGAAAGGGAAGCATCCGGCGCAGCTTGCTAGTATGACAGTGCTCGATCGACGCAACATGTTGCTGGCCGAGACGGGTGCTCGTTGTTTGGCACAGTTACTGGAGAAGAAGTACGCGTTTAACTTCCACCTCAACCTCGTGATCGCACTAGTGCCAATGGCCGACTCACAGTTCAAGAACATTCGTGAGCAGGCTTGCGCGTCTTTCGAAAGCGTCTTCAAGAGCGACAAAACGTGTGTTTTCTCGTATGAGATTGTGCAGCAGATATCCAGCTATGTGAAACAAAAGCAGCACCGCGTGCAGCCCTACATCATTCGGACGCTGCTGGTCATGCCGCTGGAAGTCACTATGGAACAGGGCGAAGCAGCTCGCAAGAAAGCAAAGTCTGACCGCAAGAAACGTCGTCGTCAGCAGGCAGATGGCGATACTGTTGCTGCCGGTCTCAAGGAAGCTGAAGCTGTTGTGGACCGAGCAGAGCGCGAGAAGACGCAAGCTGACATTTTGCACGAGCTCGTGCTCATCTACTTTCGCATCCTGAAGCAAGCGACCTACTCGCAGGCATTACCTGCCGTGCTCGAGGGACTTGCGAAGTACGCGTTCTTGATCAACCTCGACATCATGATTGACTTGCTGAAGGTGCTCAAGGTCCTGCTGCGCGAAGAAGATGTGCTGCCACTTCCTGCGGCACTACAGGCTGTGCTAACGGGCGTGCGTGCACTTCAGGGCCCTGGCGGACAGGAGCTCATGATTGACGAGAAAGAGTTTGTGGACATTCTCTATCGTCTGCTGTATCGGTTTGCTGATGGCGAGGCGAGCTCAGACGCGTCCTGCTTTCCGACGCTGCTGCAGTGTGTAGAAGCAGTGTTCTTGCGCCGGAAAGAGATTGTCGTGGAGCGTGTGGCGTCGTTTGTGAAGCGACTGCTGCTTGTGGCCCAACACCTCCCCCCGCATCAGGCGTTGGCCACGTTGTCTCTGCTTCGGGCCCTCTTCCATCGCTACGCCAAGTTGCAGCAGCTCTTGGAGTCAGACACGGATCGAGTTGCATCGGGCGAGTACCGGGCAGACGTTGGCGACCCCGACTTTGCGAACCCGTTCTCAAGTGCGTGCTGGGAGCTGGCGTTGCTGGCCCGCCATGCCCACCCGAAGCTGTCTACGTACGCGCTCGGAACTGCTCAGATGGCGCCAACGCTTCCGAATGAACACGCCCGGGCGCTCATGGATGCATTCGACCCGTATGCCGGTGCAACGTTTGCGTTCAAGCCAAAGGTGCCGGTGCCGCCCAGCAACCCGCTGCACAAGAAGATGGCTAGTGAAGCCAACAAGAACGACTCGCGCAAAAAGAGCCGTCAGCGCCGGGCGCGACAGTTTTTCGTGCGGGATCCGCTAGCGAACCTGGACGAGCAGTACTGCAAGACCACCGCCTCGCTGTTCTTCCAGCAGTGCCTCGAACTGGACCAGCAGCGCACGGACAGCGACTTGCTCGTGTTCAAGAAGTAACACCAACAGCAACCGCCGTGGCACGCGCTCGACTCGACCCGACCCAACCTGATGATAGATGCAGTACAACAACCACAGGAACGGCTCTCGACACAAGTCGGTAGATATCAATAGTGTCACGTACGTACGTACACGGTGCTTTGTGGTGTGTTGGAAGTCGTGTGTGTGTGTGTGTGCTTTCCTGCTGCCGCTTCTAGAACGGGCTATTGTATCGACGGTGCGCAGCTGTCGGGTCCCGAGCTGCCGTCGTCGAGTACATGCTGAACGCGCCAGTGTTTGTCGCCTCGCTGCGTTGCGAGAAGCCCACGTGCGGGTCGTCATAGTGATCCACTGGCATCGTACTGGCGGTCAGCCGCCGGTCCTTTGGTCGGTGCGCGAGCTGCACGTTCCGCCACAGCACGCGCGTCATACCCAGTCCAACGAGCGCTGCCGCAATGCAAACGACGCTGCCGACCAGCACCACGTGCGTCCACTTCTCGACGAGGTCGTAAAACCCGCGGCGACACGCGAGGAACGGCGCCGTGCCGTCTATTGCATCGGCGCCAGTGGCTGTGGCGTTGTTGAGCAGGAAGCGGCCGCACCAGAGCTCGTTCGCGCTGGTCCGGGGACACGACGCCTCGGCCCAGTCCCGCACCATCGCATACTCGGCGGCCGCTGCGGCCATCGACGTGCACACGGCACAGACGGGGCCGATGGCCGGGAGCGTCACGGCGGCGCAGACGTTGGTGAAGTTGGTCGTCGAGTCGAGAAAGTGGTCGGCGAGCGACACGTTGAACATGTCGAGCACCGTGTGCACCGTCGCGTCGTAGCAGTAGTGCGGCACCTGCGCGTGGCAGTAGAGCCGACTAAAGTGCGCGCCAAGCGACGCTTCTTTGGCCGTGACGGGGTACGCCTGCGCCTGCCACTCGGTGGCCGTCGACTGGGCCACGTGGCCGCCGACGGCCATCACGCCAAAGAGCACGAGCGTGAGCGCGAGCACGAGCGCGTAGACCGTGAGCAAGAGCTTCTGCTGGAGCAGCGCCCCGAAGCACCCGAGCGACGAGAGCGCCATGACGAGCGCGCCCAGCACGAGCAGAAACACGAGCGTCGACGGACCGATCCACGCGTAGTCGCCGTCGCCAAAGGCCTCGAGCCAGCCCGACGACGTCACGCGGTGGCTAAAGTACACGAGGAGACACCCGGCGACGAGGAACGCCATGTTGAGGAGCAGGAGCAGCACTTTGGCCACGTGGCCGAGACTGCCGACGTCCGGCAGGCCGTCCGTCAGGCCGCGTGGTCGTCGGTCTTGTGCGTCCATGAGAGGCGAAGGCGTTACCACCGACTCCGAGTCAATCGACTGAGCACTTGGTCAACCAAACCGTCCGGTTGGGTGATCAGTTTGGTTTGGTTTGGTGAGTCGGTTTGGTTTGGTTTGGTTGGGTTGGGTTGGGTTGGGTTGTGTTTGTGGGGGGGGTATGTGACACATAGAGAGGTATGTGCGTGTGTGTGTGTGTGTTTGTTATTGAGCTCGAAGGACGACGGGCAGCGGTTTGTGGACTGGCTGTCTACGTAGGAAGAGCGAGCGCGAGAAGAAAAGAGCCGACAACGACACGACGGCGGTGAACTTCGCGTTTGTAAAGGTCTCTCTCCCCTCACGAGGAGTTCGTCTGCCCGCTTTGTTCTTTCGCGGATAGCAGGCACGCCCGACGTTGGGTGATGGCGGCAAACACAGACTTGGCGCAAGGGGTTGAGTACACACACATCCGTCAGGCTGCAACGAGGGGCAGATCGACAGCGACTCGGAATGTTTTGTGCGCGAGTTCGGCGGTCGGGTCTGTCGAGAACGCATGTTAAGTGGACGTGGCAAAACGCACTGATGAGCCTAATCTGAGAGAAGACGAAGTGAGCGAGAAAGATATGCACGACTCGCAGCGACTCGAATCGCTTGACTGAAGCTTTCGTGGACTGGAAGAAGCATGATGAGCGTACTTGCGACCCTGGCTCTTGATGGCCAGTTGGCTGCGGGTTCTTGTTGAAGACACCACGTTATCCGCTCACTGGTTTGCTCCTGTTAACGTGATATCCTGTCAACCACGTCGCGATCGTCGAACACACACTGCTTTCCTTGACCTCGCCCATGAGGAGATTCACTCTCGATGTCCTCTTGTCTTCCTGACCAGGAAGTGACTTACACTTCGTCTATCGCTCGCATGGAACGGCGCCCGTTGTCGTCAGGGTCCCAAATCATCTGTGCTCTTGACCCTCTTCCAAGTCCATGACGAGCTCGCCACGTTGCGTGCTTGTAATGTTCTCTGCCCCTTGCGCAGCACTTGCGGCACTTCCAATCCATCAATGGTTTGGTCCACCTCGCGCACTCCTGAGCGAATTCCCGTCAAATCGTTTACCCGCGATCAGACCTGGACCAGCCAAAGCTGACGTGGATATCCTCAATGCCATGCACCCCGTCAAGAACGGGTACTACACTGATCGTTTCCGCACACATTGTTGTGATGCTCGACGAAGCGAAGAAGAGTACAGACGTTGCTGAACAGACGCTCGCAACAATGGATCTAAACGACGCGTAAATAGATCGGGATCGTGCAGGCGTCAACCGGATGAAGAAACTGGAAGGTGACCAACCAGCTTTCACACGTTTGCCCCCGCAATTATGAAAGCGGGTACATCAAACAAGAGCGTCGACCAAAGTGACGATGCTGCTTGTGCGCTCTCTGGATACGCGACTCGGAGATACTGCAAGCGTGGCAGCTATGCATGACCTAATGTAACGAGGACACTTGAGTTCCGAGAACTGTTCCTCGAGCACTGAACGGATTGGAGAGATGCATCACGCTCTACATCATACGAAGCGGTTTTTACCACTACGTCCATAGCGCCGTTAGCACGACCACAGCCGTTCTCCTTCCGACCGCACACCTGCTTCTCCCATGTGGTTTTGGAGTGAAGAGAATGGGTGAGTAACGAGCCATATGGATCTGTCGGAAGACTGGACTTACCAATGTGTCGATCCGCATTGTCAGACCGAATCGCATGAGCAAGTCTTCCTGTCGTTTAGTACTGATAGCGTGCATGAAGTTTCTGTTCTACCCATAAGCGCGATCGATTGATCGACGAAGTCAAAGTGAATCGTGTGCACTTCAGCATCAGCTACAACGCGAACGAAATAGTGCTCAATCGAGAACACATCGACGACCAGCACTGTACTGGCTTCGACACCGACCACCAACTACCCGCCAGCATACGACGTGATACGCGCAAGTTGCCAGCATTCGATGACGTACCATTCACAGTCTCCCTCACACGACCAGAAGTCGTCAAAAAATTTGCTTGGTAGTGTGCACTATGACAGAGAGGAGAGATGTCCGGCATTCGACGTCAGCAGAGCCTCGACAATAAGCACATGCAAGAATGTCAGAATGACTTTGTAAGTCATCTACTAGCACGTGCGTTGAGCAGTCGTGAGAATTCGACACGAAGCTGTTCGTATTCCACGCCAACAGCATACCACGTTGTGGCTACACAAGACGCTTACTCACGACCCATGTCGAAAGGATTCACTCGGAGGATATGTACACTCGGGTCGTTTGACAACGTGAGAGTCGTCATGGCAAACTTAGCTTTCTCCCGGAACTTGCTGTCATTTCGTCAGACTGGTGCAAGGCAACCTCTTGCTACACCTGGTAGCACTTCGCGGTTCGTTCCGCAACAATGAAAACGTCCGCCAAAAGACCTGCAGACAAACAAGGTGTTTGCGCCGCATGCGTGGCTCTTCCTCTTCGATTGATAGCAGTGGCGGGCAGTTTAGTGAGGACTGATGATGTCGTTAAAACTATCGGACGACAGTGTTATCATGCGATGGATATGCACACAGCACCTACCGCGAAGCTCATGTTGTGTACATATGGAATGCGATAACGAAGATTACCTGGCCTGCGACACAACATGCACACTAGATGCACCTGCTGAGAGAACAAGACACGCAACAAGCTTTACATACTACAGCAGCAGCGGGTACGACTGTGTCCCAAGCGATTGCATCCGATACAGGCGAAACTGCGTAGGTTGCGCCGTGCCAAAGCCAATTGGTGAACGAGCAGAGGTATCTGCTTCTTGCGGGTGTCCTCACCGCTCTCAGTTTTGCTCAACGCTACGATGACTTGATCAGACGATCTACGCTGCGATGCAGAAGACGTGGCTTTGTCCATGCGGCTCGACAGACGACAAGAACCATTCTTTGCTTGCAGGATGACCTGCACCGACATCCAACGACTTGTTGCCGATCCACGAGCTTTCTTGAAGGTGCAAGTGCTACCAGAAGGCAAATGCAGACAGGAAAGGCTAGTAAAACGCTTAGCAATGGCGGCGAACTCTTATGGATACTGCTTACGAGGGACTGAGAGGTAGTGGCGTGGAAATAACTCCTTACGCATAAGCACACTCCAACGACCATTTTGACGGTGGCTCCTGCAGATACTGCAGGATGACCACGTACGTGGCAGACGTGGTGCCAGGTCTTTCGAGTATACCTTCCGTGCCGCACATCCGCAGCAACGGGCCAAGTCAACAACGTGCTTGTCATCCATTAAACAACGGATACAAATGTCGAACAGAAATCAATGGACTCCACGACCGTCGGCTCGCTGCACGAATACGGTCCCGTAGTCAAGAACCTGCAAAGCATGCAGCGAAATGCAACAGTACATGGCTTGCAAGCTATCAAGTTCATCACGTGCGCTTCGTCGTGAGCTTACTTTTGCAATTATTAGTCACCGCAGAGCTGCCCTTGAATGTGTTGCCACAACTTTTTGCGTCTGGGCATGTTCTTTCGTACGTCACAAACCACTCTAACGTTCCGTCATAGCGTGGTCCACGCTACTTAAGCAGCCCGTCGGCGCTGGCCTCCGACTTTTGCGTTTCTAAACTTACGCTTTTCGAAATGCCCTCGAACGACTCCATTACAAGCGCACATTTGTCTTCCAACTCCGTCATGCACTGCGGACTTCCCATGGTGCGTTCCTCAGAGCTTTGTTGGACAGCTACAGCGCGCTGTGGTACCCACCCCCACTTGTTCTCTATCTGATTCAATCTCTGCTTCTCAATGACTGTAGGAACTGCTGCACGGAGAATGGCCGTGTCAAAAGAAGATCGACCTGCTGACAAGGACCGTGACGGCGCACCAGCAACTGACTTCGCGTCTGCAGTCCATGACGCGCGACTTGCGTGGAGAGCGCTACTATCCCTTACAGGTGTGTGGCCGAGTACTTTGTGGGTGGTCTGCAAAAATGAGGATTTGTTGAATGGACATATGACATGTGCGACGTGTTGTGTCACTGTTGTGCGTGAAAAACCAGAGCGAGACCAAACAGCTGCGACTGCGGGTGTACCACACGTACGTCCCACCAGTTGCAGCCACTGCAACGTCACTGGCGATACCAGGAACATGGACGTTGAAGATCGAAGGGGTCGACGCTGTGGCTGGACATCCTACAGTTGTTGTGAGAGGATAAAAAGACACGAGCACGAGACGGTCGAACTGATGGAAAAGGACTGACGAACGATTGTGTGTCTTTCTGCAGAAATTCTCGAGCTACTTTCGTAAAGCGTCCATTGAACTCAACCCGCATCTGTACGCGGACCACGTGATCGAAGTGCGTTCCTGCATCTCGGCTGGCTGTGCTGTAGTTTCGACGTCGCTAACTAGTGCTCTTTTCGTGGGCAGTGGACGAGTTTGCAGAAGACAAGTCATGACGTCGACGGACTCGAGGTGACGAGGACCGGAAGCACGGCACATACAGTGAGGATCAAGCTGCTACCAGCCCATACTCTCGAGCGGTTTACGATCTCGCCTGTGCTGCAAACAGTCATTGGCCAGTACGTTGGCCCGGCCAAGGCGTACACGAAACAGGACATTGTGCTCGCAATGTGGGAATACATCAAGCTGCGCAATCTCATCAAAGAGGACGACTGCCGGATGGTTACATGTGACGACAAGTTGGCACAAGTACTGAATTGTGTGTCGCTGCCGTTCACGTCGATCATAGTCGCGCTCAAGCAGCATCTAACACCCGTCGATGCGATTGACCTCGAGTACACACTGAACCTCTCGACGGCATGCGAATCCGAGTTGCTGGAAGAGCAGTTCTTTGACGTGTCTGTTGCTGCAACGTCCGAAGTAGACAGGGCTCGAGTGCGCGCTCTTAAAGAATATGAGGATCTGCAACAAGACCAGAACCAGGAACTGGCGCTGCTGAAGGAACAAGAGTTGGATATTTTGGAGCGTTTGCAAATGTACGCGCGGAAGCGGGAGTGGATGTCTCAGTTCGCTCGCGATCCGTGCGGGTTCATGGCAGACGTGAAGAAGTCCCAGCTGGCGGACGAAGAGGTTTGTAGCATTTCCATTTCGTTCCGCGCTTGCACGGGTTCTGACGTATTGACTGGTAACAACGTGCAGATTTTGACTGCCGAGACGCAACTAGATGAACTCACTATTCCCCATCCTCAGCAGTTCACGCAGCCATGGGTTCGTGGTGTGGTTGCAGAGCTGCTTACGACACGCCCCGCCAATTAAACACCTACGTTGATGCATTGTGCAACGCCGAGGGGACGAATACAATGTCGATAAAGCAATAATGTTAACCATGTAACGTGCAGAGAGTTGCAAGGAGTTTGTTGTTGCGTACTGCGTGTTCATGGTGAGAAAAACCTGCATCGGCATGACCATCACAAGTATAACAAAGCATTGCCATTCTAGTAGAAAGATGGGTTCTGAGCGGAGCAATATGTGTAGTAACTGCTAGAAAATCACGGTAAAACGCTAGCACCAACTGCATCTTTGCCTAGTCATTGAATAGCGAAAATGGGTACGTGTTGGGTGTGTGTAACCGTTCAGCACTCATTGCACGAGTACTGCTCCAGCTCGGCCATGACCGGCATCATCGTGAACGCTGACTCGTGAGACTGTGAGTAAGTATCCGACTGCTGCAGCATTCCGCTACTGACCCTGGGCAACCTGTCCGCTTGGATAACAGCATACAGCAGCAAGAGGAAATGATTACGTACCACGAACGTCATGTCTACCGTGTGTCGTCTTCAACAAGCCTGCGCAATACATCTCTTCCGACCGAGCTGCGTTGATGTACCCCGATGTATATTCCATTCTCAAGCGAGTTGAGCGCGACCTCGTCCAAAAGTCGCATCATTCCGTGCTTGCAGAAGCCGAGCTGCCACTGTTGTAAGATGCATCCGAAAGCTGGCGCAACGCCAAGTTGGGAACGAGTGAACAAGCTGAGATGCCACTTGGACGATACATGGTATAGCATGAGCTTGTCGGAACGGTAGCTACATTATTGAGTTGTCATTCGTCGACATATAGAAGGTCTAAAAGTTGGGCGCTAGCGCTTGTCATCGTAGTCGATTCGTCCTCTCCAGGGGCCGATGTGCTGGGAAGATGCTGGCCAAAAGCTGCTGCTGTATGCTTCCACCCGTGTAGCCAAAGGATGTATTCTTGCAGCATTCGTTTCTCTACAAGACAGGTCACAAAGCGCATATGGCATTGCGTGCCATGCTTTCTCCAAGACAGCGCAAAATGTTTGTGAGCGTCGAACTGCTGCACAAAATGGGAGCAGACAAGTGACGATGTAAGCTAAGACGAACTGGGAAGCTAAAGCTTGAGAGGCCACGTTTTCGACCGTTGGCGGCCAATTGAGTGAAGGATGTTGCAGATGTAACGCATCAACGCTACACGTTTCGCATTGTCACGAGCGTTTTGTCAGAAGTAGCGAAAGCGTCAAACAAGGGGAGGAGCTACAAATCAAAGTGCATTCCTCAGTGGCCGCTCCGATGACGGAACTGCAGAGCGCTACGTCAACATTCGAACGAAGCGTATCAGCATGCCAGTGTCAGCCGCGAAGCTCGATTCTCACTTGCCGAAGTGCAAAGGAGGGGAGTATCGATGGTGCTATAGACACGATCGACTTGCTGCGCATGCTATGCCACGTCTCTGCGCAAGTCTCCTCTCTGTTGTAGCATGCGCAACACTTTCCAGCACAATAATTCAGGCGTTGTGTCATGAGGTGGTGCATTCGAGGATGCCTTTCTTACATCAGCTGGCCGCCTTGTCGAATGCAGCTCTATGTATCGCACTCTTGTGACAACACTGCGCTTTCAATGGTGCCCGGGGATATTCGTCATCTGCCTCAAGCCGCTAACCACATTCGACTCGGCAGCGGCGACGGCAAAGCACTAAGGCTGTTGTCATTGATACTCGACAACCAGTATCGTCGACTCCACTGTTGTGGGTGCTACTCGCTTTCATCGATCGATAGGCTCTTCGCGTTGACAAACTGCCGATTCGTCTACGACCCAACGCGAAGAACTTGTAGCAAAAAAGAGCAACAGAAGCGGACAGTGCGTCTCGTGGGATCCATGAAGGCAGCTTAGCGTGGAAACAACCGGCGGGTGTCACGTGCCACGTGAGTTGCTACCTTCATCCTCGCTCGACAAGTACATGACGCCCTTTGCGGCCATGCGGCACCCAGTTGCTGATTTGTACCCTTGGTGAAGGACAAACGTTGCGACAAGAAGCACTAACGACCGAGCTCAATTTGCACGCAGCATCTCCACGTATCGCCTCGACTCTGCCCGCCGCGAGCCACTACTAATCTCCACGCTTCGGCTCGACTCGGATTTTCTTGCAGCTACTGACGAGAATCAGTGTCTGCGTACGACATTCCTTGTCCGACGTCTTTTACCGTTGTCATTGTCGAAGCTGTGCCGGCGGCGACGGGACTCGCCCGAGAGAATCGGTCATGAATGTGACGGCACAGAAGAGGAGGGTGTCCATGCCCATTCTCACCTACTTTGCATCTTCCACTTCCCACGGAGCTTGCTACATGCCGCCTCAAACGGTCGTTCTCTAGGACCCGAAAAATCGTGTCTGTGCCGACAGCTCGGATTGTGTCGCCCATCTGGATTCAAAGCGCCGTCGGCACATGACTCGGATGTGATGCGACACGTCCACGTGCAATCGTTGGCTCAAGAGGGCGCGAGGTGGGTCATAAACGCTTGAAAGCGACCGAGGCATTGCACTTTTTCCCTCGCGCGGTGTAAGCGTCATCTACCTCGCCATCGTTTTTTGCTGCCTGGTCGCCATGGCGGAAGAAAGCTGTTGTGGCTGCGCTTCGCTCGACCCGAACGATGAGTATGACACGGGGCTGCACGTCGGCTCGATCTTTATCATCTTTGCGGTGTCTGCTGCAGGCACCTTGCTGCCTGTCGTCTCGCAAAGGATCTCTTATTGCAATACCAACTCGATCATCATGGAAGCGATCGGTGCGTTTGCCTACGGCGTAGTCCTGGCCACGGGCCTTATCCACATGGTCAACGAAGGTATCGAGAAGTTGAGCAACGAGTGCCTCGGTCCCATTGTTGAAGACTACGGAAGCCTTGGCCTGGCCTTCGTCCTCATCACACTAGTGCTCATGCATTTCATCGACTGCGAGAGCTCCGTCTTCTTTGGCGCTCAAGGCTCGATGCTCCACGGTCACGGTCACGACCATGGGGCGCCCGTAACGCAAGAGGTGTTTACGACTCCGGACGGGCTCAATTACACTCCTGACGAGGAACTGTACCAAGTGAAGCCTCATGCCAGCAGTGCCCACGCCTCGACGACTCGCCGCAAAATGGCGACCTTCATCTTCGAGGCCGGCGTGCTCTTCCACTCGGTCATTATTGGCATCGACCTGGGCGTCACGACAGGATCCGAATTCAACACGTTGCTCGCAGCGCTGTGCTTTCACCAGTTCTTTGAGGGTATCGCTATCGGGACTGCTGCACTGAGCTCGCTCGAGAGCAAGACGAAGCTCTTCATGCTGAACTTTGCCTTCGCTATCACGACTCCTATCGGTCAAGTGATTGGCATTGCCATCCATAGTACGTACTCGGAAACCTCAACGACCGCTCTGTGGGTGCAGGGCACGCTCGACTGTGTCGCTGGCGGCATCTTACTCTACACGGGTCTAGTGGAGCTACTGACGCACAACATGACCACGAACAGCACGTTCTTGTCTCGATCGGCACTGCAGCGATTCACGATGTACCTCTTCCTATGGCTGGGTGCCGGCTTGATGGCACTCATCGGCAAGTGGGCGTAAGGCTCCGTGTGCACGGAATGGGCGTCCATGCGACGAGGTATTTAGCTGTTGGCGGTCGACGACGTATTACAAATAAAAAAAGTATCGTCACTCCTCTATCTAGTACCGCCTGGAGAGCACGGGATCAAGACGGGCGTTCTGTCGGTAAGTGCCTTGCATACGTCACATTACCGTACGTTCTATCGAGTAGTCTGCAAGCGTATCCACAACACGGGACACCGTTGTGTCTTCCGTGCATGCGCCAATATAGAGAAAGTTGCGTCTTGTCCACCTCGATGTACTATATGCTGTATCACCGGCTCTGCCTTATCCGACGGGTGCCTGATTTTTTGTAGCCATATAGGATCCACTGGACCAGGTGCGAGCATGCTGCTGGACGTGTCGGACTCGCGCGTGCCGACTTTGATCGTGGCTGTTGCGTGCTGGGCCGTGGTATGGACTCTCATGCTGAACTTCATCCCTGCAGGCGCTAAAAAGCGCAACCACATTATCTCACTGAACGCAACGCACGGTGTCGTGTCGACGATCTCCTCGACAATCACACTGTACTATGGACTGGACACGACGACCTCAGTGGCAGTCTCGCTGTCGTTCTTTCTCGTGGATCTCGCGGCTATGCTACGCGCAGACGGACCAACGAACCTGCTTTCTCTCCGGCTTGCACGGCTTATGGACTACGCCCACCACGCCTTTGGGTTGTACTGGGGCCTCAAGCTCTTTGTTAACGAAGCCACCATCTGCGATGCATCCTTCGGCAATGCCTACGTCTGGATACAGACGAACGAGGTGAGCACGGGCTTTTACAACTGGTTTCGACTCACGGACAGCCCGATGGCCGGCATACTGTTCGTCACCTCCTTCTTCTTGTTCCGAGTGGTGTTCAATACGGTCTACATCGTCCCGAGGGTCACGCGCCATTGCCAGGTGCTCTACGTCCTCGGCTGTTCGCCATTTTTCGTGCTGCAGTATGTCTGGTTCTACATGATCGTGCGAAAAATGATCTCGAGTCGGTCTGATCAGAACAACATGGTGGACAAAGGAAAGTAGCAACAGATCGAGGAGCTCATTGAAGCTGCCGTGATGCTAGTCGTATCAAGCTGGAGTATCATCAATGAACGGCCTTCCCAGAAGTATCAGCATAATCGACGTAGTACATCACATTACTCATGTTTTCTACTTTCGTGCACTAATTCGTACAGAATGGACCCGAGTGTTAACTTCCAGGAAGGTTTGGACATTTTCAGAGTCGTCAGTTTGCAGTGCGGTTGACAGAGTAGCCATGTACACAATTGCTACTGCAGCCTCTCCGTGTTACCTGCTTTCAATAGTTTTCACTGTTGGGACATCTTCCTGCTTGCTCGGGCTCAAACGCTTGGTTGCCGCGTGCCCAACTTTAGCCCAAAAGCATAAGAATGCGTGGAAGCGAGCGTCTTGGTGTGGCATCAATTTTTCACCAGCCCATTTTTCTCGCAGCACACACGTTGTACAGTGGCGCCTGATTTTCTCTGTAAGAGTCGCTTTGGCTAAGTTAGTCCCCGGATGGCTGACACCCTCATCCGGAATGTGTCTCGATAGCTGCAAAGTGCCCTACGTACCCTCTAACGCATCAGGAACTCGAACAAATGAGCCGAAATGACTTTCTTGTTGTAATGGGGTGAGCCCATTACATAAAATTGATACTGATGTATCCATTTTTGAGCATTATCTATTTGGATGATACTCAATCAACACCACTTCAGAAAAGGTGATGCTGGCGGAATATTACCTTCGAGGGTAATATTCTTGGGTGCTCCACTTTTGGTTGATGTAATTACATCAACCAGATTAACCACCAATCGCTGCTAGACGCGCGCAATGGGTGGTGGGCAAGAGACCCTCATAGGAGGTTGTAGTTTGATATGGTTAAATCAAGATAAAGATGATTTAGTAAGAGGTCTAAACTATTTTAATACAGTTCTACTTTTTCCTCAGACAGAGCGTTTGAGTTCCGTCTATTTCGCCGCTACCTCGCCACGTGTACGTGACGTCGGGAGCACGCTGCCTTGTGTATTAAGTTTACACAAGGTCTTGCCAGTCATCTGGCAAGAAGCGTGCCCCGCTACACCTGGTAGCACTTTGTAGTCCGTCCAGCGACCCAAACCAACTCATCCGACATGAACATGTCGGATGAGGAGAAGAGTTATCACGCCACGCTTGAAGGCTTTAACCATTTAGGTGATATTGAACGAAGGGCGGTAGAACAACTGAGTTCTACCGTAGGCGAAACCGCCGTTAGCGCCATGTAACAGTCCCTTGACAGGGACCAACAACATGCCGCTATAACCAACTTCAATTATATGAACATGTCGCCGAACGAGAGAAAGTAGACTTGATTTACCAGCAAATCTCCTAACAGGTAGAGCAGTTGAGAGAACTCAGTGCTCAACAGACAGAGCTGTTGAGACAGCAACAATTTAATGCTGCTGTGAACGAGACGACACACACGCGTCGTCCCGAACTCTTGAAGGTGGATGTCTCCAAGAACAGGAGAGTCGCGGAAGACTCCCTGCCACTAAGGTTCGTCGAACTCGACAGAGCCCTAAGGGCACGTCGTGTCGGAGATGAGCAAATGAAACTCACATTTGCTCAAACCCACTTGGCAGGGCGTGCCAAAACTTGGTCCCTGGGGCTCGAGAGTAGCGACCCAAATGTGTTTAGGTCGCTAGATGACTTCAAGTCCCGGCTCAGACAAACGTTTGAGCCGCCACGCGCTGAGTTCAGAGCTCGCTCAGAGCTCCTGAGACTCAAGCAGGGTAAGCGTGATGTGCACGCTTACGCCTAACATAAACGACTCCTTGCGAGTAGTATAACTGCTAACCCAGTCCATGAACACACGTTGATTACTGTGCTCATGCAAGGGCTCGCATACGGGCCCGGCAGGAGCCACCTGTTCCGCCTTGAGCTAAATACGCTGGAAGATGCGATCTCAGCCGCGGAACAGGAAGACTTTAGCATGAGACAGGCTCATGCTAGCTCAAACTCTTACCGTCCACCTAGACGACAAGAGATCGGGGGTCCAGAACCAATGGACCTCTGCTATGTTGAGAGCGAGAGACCTCGCTCTACAAACAACAAGCGAATGCAGAAGTGCAATCGCTGCCAGAAGTTGGGACACTAAGCTTACCAGTTTTTCCCTAGGACTTTCATCCTGCAGATCGTGCTTTGTATCACGATTTACGGTGGCCCCCGAGAAGACCTTAGTAGGGAGTTGGGCTTTTACCTCCAGATCGTGCGACCGATCTCTCTCTTGTATTTTCTTGTTGTCAAAGCCTTTCCTAGAACTTTGACGATCTGGAGATCCTTCATTTTCACGCGTCTGCGACGATCCCTGTGCCGCTGGCGCTTCTATCCCAGGTTCAGTCTTTATTTTGACTTCTTCTAATAGAGACTCATGATAAAATTCCGAGTCACCAGATCCGGGCACGCACACCAAAGTGGTGGAGTGTTGACCACAAATTACTGGTGACGCCGACTCTACACTGGCCTCCCGACGAACGACGAACGAAAGGGCACCCCTATTCCGTGTTCTGTATGTTCTTGCTCACCTTGTGTACCCGTCGGTGGGGCTAGTTGCTCTCCTCTTGGTGGACTTGAGATGAAGCTGAACTTGACCGTATTAAGGATAAGTGTTGATCGGGTGGAAATGCATCACCCGGTCGAATGTGGGAATGATCGAGTAGACATTCTTTACTAAATAGCGTGCACACTTATTCGCTCTCCCAGATTCTTCTTTGTCCAAAGTTTTTTCTTGATTCTTGAGCCTTCTGGCCACTTGAGCCGTCTGCGATCTTGAATTTGAACTGTTTGGTTCACTGCGTCCAATTGCAGTTGGGGGGGGGGGTAATGATTGAAATTCCGCATGACCACTCAATCTAAAGGCGAAGTTTGTATAGGCATGAGTCGTTCTCAGTTTAACGGGAGGCCAAAGTTCCTATCTGGGAGATGTCGACGCGTGTCCTACGTTGCATATTCCATTCTGTTTCATGTCAACCGGACAAGTCTAAGCCTATCAATACGTCTATCTGTTCGCTAGATCGCTGTCGCGTATCGAATGTCTATATGACTCACCTCCTGCATCATGTGTACCATAGAGGATACCAAATAGTGGATATCTAGGTAGTGAATCGCTAGGTAGTGGATCGCTTCGTGATGGATCGCTCGGGTCGTGGATCGCGGTATGTGATTCGCACCAATTATGTGTTCACACAGTCTAGCAATACGCACCCGAAATGGATTGCGGTCAATTTAGCCCCTACCATCATGCCAACGGGCCCATATTCGAGGTCGATCCTCCAAATCAAATTTGTATCGCATTTAAAGAGGGTACGCGATCCCAACTGTCCAACATTCTTTCTCAGCACTTTTCCACAGTGGTGACTAAAATGACTTAATGTGTACTTATTGACAGCCTGATACGCGTAGCTACTAGTTCCACCTGGTATAAATCAATACAAGCGAACCGCTACAATGTCATAAACACGTAGCATTAGTCGCTCTTAACTTATTTGGAGAACTTCTATCACCTGGCTCTACACCCACATCTTCTCATACTGCAGAGTCTATGTGTTTTGCTCATTTATATATAAGCGTGACAACGTCTCAGTCATCAAAAACATGCGGAGTTTGTGACAGTAGTTTGACAATTGATGTATGGTATAAACTTGTATTTATAAAATATGATTCGAACAAGTAAGCATTCGTATCGACAGAAAGAGTATTCAAGTATCTCAAAACGTACGATCTATCGCTCCCACATACTGCCAGCATCATAGTTAGCATGAATCGTGCTTGAATTGCGGCTACGTTAAAATTACAATATATTGCAAACAGCAGCAACGATTTTTAATATGCGCACTGTGCTGTAAGAATGAATGGACATAGAAGTGATTTAACAATATATTATGAAACGACAAAGGAGCGCTAAAGGTCTAAATTTTGATGCCGATGTGATCGAGCAGGTCTATACTGGCTACACCCTGGCGGTGTACATGGAAGACAGCGTCACATCGGCAGATGGGAGAGTGTGTCCTTGCTCACTATCGCTGACCGATGCAATTGATTGTTGTCGTCTCGAATCGAGTGTGTACATGTAAATGATCTAGTAGCCGTGCAAACATGTGCTTTAATACATGTAGACAGTGTTATGTGCTTGCGTTACGGCAATTGATCTATATCTCGATAGACGTTCATTTTTTTGTGTTGTTCAAGGCATGGGATGTAACGGGGCACACCCCTTGCGTGAACTTACCGCAAGGGTGACGTGTGCCCGACAAGCGTACACAGGGAAACCGAGAAAGCGTAGGCAAAAAAGAACCCGAAAGCTCTGTCAAGAGGGAAAAGTAGAACGGTTTATTTATTATAGTTATAACGTAAATAAATCATTTTTGACTTACTCTCACTATAATAAACAACCTTCTCCTATGTGGGATACTTGCTCACCACCCATTGCGCGCGTCCAGCAGCGATTGGTGGTTAAGTTGGTTGCTGTACCCGGTACATCAACCATGAAGTGGACCCCTCCACGAATATTACCTTTAGAGGTAATACTCCGACAACATCACTCACTTTGAGTGATGTTATTTGAATACTATCAAAAAAGATAATATTTAAAAATTGGTTGTTTCGCACAATTTTTTTATGTAACGGGCTCAACCCCTTTCATGGGAGATATTGTGAAAAGTAAGCTGTAATGCTGCAGTGTGGTGTGGGTGCATTGTGGCTGCACCACATGTATGAGTTACACAACATGTGTTATACACTCGGGACGGAGTTCTATTTAACATAATATTTAAATTCCATGTCAGTCGCCGAGGGATGACGCGCGTCCGCCACCGAATAAAGAGATCTTTTGGGAGGTGCTAGTTCAGTTATAGGTTTTATTCACGTATGATACGTGCCTCACGAGGCTTCTTCCATCGTTACGTGCTCATCATCAACTATAAAGGTAGCTACTCTTAATTACTCTGTACTGTGATTATCTAAATTCATTTGTCTCCTGGAACAAGGACCGTAAGTTCCTCATGCTTCTTGACTCACTGAGTCAGGTTCTGTAAATTTAAGTTGTTCGTCGAGTGTTTGATCTTCCTCTGACTTAAGAAGATGCATAGTTCCGCTACAGAGTGTTTAGTGTAGAGAGGTGTGGTATGGTTGTGTTGTGGGGTGGGGGTAGTGCAGCGGCGCCCACCCTTGCGTGAACTTAACGCAAGGGTATTGGCGCCGAAAAGCGTACACGGGGCAACCGAGGAAGCGGTAGGTAAGACAGACATGAAAGCTCTGTCTTGAGGGAAAAATAGACCTGTTATATTAATATAATTAAGTCTTTTATCTACTGTCTCTCTGTAACGGGGCACTCCCTTGCGTGAACTTAACGCAAGGGTATCGTGCGCCGAGAAGCGTACACGGGGCAACCGAGGAAGCGGTAGGTAAGACAGAGGCAAACACTGTCTTGGGGGAAAATAGAACAGTTATATTAATATAACTAAGTCTATAACTCTTGCATCTCTTACTTGTTCTGACTTAATTATACGAATGTAACTGAACGTGTGATGGCGTCTACTCACCACTCATTGCGCGCGTCTCGCGGCGATTGGTGGGTTGATATCGTTAAGATATTAACTAATGAGTAGAATCTTCGGTCATCGTAAAATATCACCACTATTGGAGATATTGTTCGAAGAAAATTCACCATGAATTCCTTTATTGTCATTATTTCTTTTAATGACAATTTCAATGTAACGGGCTGCCCCGTTACATCACCCCCCTTAACTGATAGTCACTTTGTGACTACCGAAAAATATGGTGGCCAATCGTTGGGCACCATTGGGACAGGGAGCACTTGTTAGGTCAGTTCCATTCACTTTTCACTCGACCTCGCATAGTTAACATGTCTATGCGGGTGACTCAAGACACACACAGCCCTCTTCTGTGCTAGACTCTGTGGTAGACGATTCGTCGTCTGCTGCTCGTTCTCCGCCTGTAGCAACAGGTGCGGCAGGTGCAAGCGGTACCACACCGCGTGCGCATGATGACTCTGACATTGAGGTCATCTATTCTGGCGAGTCAGACGTGTCTTACTCGGAAAAGCCTTTGGAGGCATCGCGTTCACCTGCGGTGCCTCATTCATCCACGACACTGCCGGACATACGGACTCGCGACATGCTTCACAGTATGTTCGGCAGTGATGAAGAATATGGTGATGAGTATGATTGCTCATCACCGCGATCAACTCGTGCTCCTTCGCACGAGCGACTTGACGATGGTGCAAGCCATCTTCATACTGACAACCGTGGTACCGACAAAGGTA